>CM031235.1:964006590-964195141 GCA_018340775.1 Taxus wallichiana var. yunnanensis | reverse complement strand
ATTAATTCTTACATTAGGTTAGTTATAATATAGCACCATGTTATAATATAGCACGAGGAGGGGAAGGGGAGATAGGGAGCGAGGGAGCGAGGAAGCAAGAGAGGGGGAGAGGGAGAGAGGGGGAGAGGGAAGGGAGAGAGGGAGGGAGAGAGAGAGAGAGAGAGATCTGCTCTAAATTGTTGTAATATCTATTTGTAGATCTTATTTGTGGTCCCATCGGGTGTGCAAAAAATTTTATCTCTTGAAAGTGTACCCTGTTGAGAGATGATTACAGGTGTTCTAAGCTTGCTTTCGATCTCTCACTTTTTAGATACAATGGAAACACCTCAGGTCTGTGGGTATACCTATTATTAAGGTGAGGATTTGGCATCATGGCGGTTCCGTTTTGATGTATCATAAAGTAAATTTTAGAGGTTTTGAGGGTAAAAGAAGATCTGTAAATGACATTGAAAATGGGGTGATACACCAAACTTGTTGAGGGCTTTGACTGAGTATATGCACAATCAATTTGAGAATGAATTTTGGATGCACAAACCAATAGTTTTTAGCAGAATATTAAGGCAAAACACTTTGTGTATTGAGGGAATGAATCACAACAACACCATAAGATAACATGCACACTAATATTATGCAGAAAATACTAAATTTGCAGCAAGGTAAGATGATTAATCAGGGAATTTGACATTCACAAGAATTAATGAGATATACACACCACTGCAAATAATTGGAAAGGTAGAAATCAGTTCTCATTTAAGGGGGAAAAAGCGGCAATATTTGCTTCAACACTCGTATGTCCAAAAATTCTTGTGTTGAAAAATTGCACACAATATATATAGCAAGATTATTCATCCATCCCATCCTAAAAATAGGCTAAAATTTGTACTCGCCCATGCATCCTATTTTTACCCCTTTATCATGAATAAATAAAGGAATAAAAATAGACATGCTAATACAATGAGGCATTAATAGCCTTGGTTACAAAATACACTCTAGTCAAACTACATTGATTGGTGATCTATTTTTAATAAAGTAAGATGAATAATTTGGATAATAATAGCCCTTGTTTGTTATGTAAGTCTTCTCCAATGTGCATGTAATCTATGTCTTCTAGTGCTTGATGTGACACTTACAATTTGATCCACTTGCAATTGATAAATTTAGCATTTTTAATTTACGCCCTTTGGATGCACATGCAAAATTAATCTCCCTATGTGAGAAAAATAATTCTTTTAATTGTAATACTTTGCAAAATATTCACCCATGCATTCCATCTCTTTGTGGGGACCACCTTTGATGTGCACATGTTCAAATTTTGTCTTTCCTCTGTTTTGTCTTCTAGTGGATGACATGAAAAGATTCTCCTCTACAAGTAAAGTAATGCTTTGTCCATTTCACTTAGTAAAATTCATTCAACTCTAATTCTCCCAATGTAGGGACCACTTGCAAAAAATAAGGTGATTGGAAAAATTCTATTTTAGTCCCTTTCACTAATCCATGTTACACAATGTTGTTGACATCCTTCCATGCATTGTTTTCCATAACCATGACATATAATATGACTAAGAAATCATTACACATTTATTTGATTTACCACCTTTGGTTTGGATATATTCGACACTTTTGGTTTGGACATGGCATGCATGCATTATAGCTTAGATAATAATCACTTGATTATTAGGCCCCTTTTCGTGATCATGATATATGCACTTTGGATAAGACCTTAACCTAGGTCGAGTAATGATCAATTTATTTGATCGACCCCTTTTGACTAGTGATTCAGCCTCTTCTATTGACTTGGAATATTTCTCAATTATATAGTCGATAGGCTATGGTTTCGAGCATGATTTTGTTAAATCATTATATTTTTTGCATATTCGATATGTTCTGGAAGCTTTGGACCCTTTCGACGATGAATATACCCTTGATTATTTTTTCGGTGGCATTTGACTTAACCCTAATTAGGGTTTTACCTTTATTTGACATGTGTGTACTTTACCAACAGTGGTTGAGTTTTGTGAACATTGGTTGAGTTGAGGTTTCGATATTCACCATTTGATCTATACTTGAAGATCCATCTTCGTCGATTTTAGGAAATTGTGGTTTATCAGAGTTTTTTTTTCATCGTCGATTTATGTACTTCTTAATCGAGTTAACTAACCTTGCGGTGAAGTTGGTGGTTTTGACTTTGCATCGTTTGATCTCATAGATTTCAATCTATGTCATTAAATCGTTAACTCAGGTTGAGTTAGGTTTTCGTGGTGGTTTAGTTTGAATGAGTACAAACCGATCAACTATGATATCTGATTCATTTTCATTTTCTCCTTACGGCCGAAGCCCTGTCAAAATTTTCACTCGCCGCCATTTTATCATGATTCGAGCTTTTTTCTCTGTGAAACCATCTTATGTGAAGTTTTGAACATGAAGTTTTTCTGGTTTCTCTGCTTTGAGGTGAGCTCTGAATGTAGTTTGAGGTTATTTGAACCCTTAAACATCTTCCATTTTTTATTGTTTGAGCTCGACACTCAATGGTTGATTGCGTTTGAGACATTAATACATGTCATCTTTGTATTCTCCTGAAGTTTGAAATTTTGACTTTGTTATCCTCGGCCACTGTTGGGGCTTTCGAAGATGAGGGTTTTGAGCTTAGTATTTTTCTTTGATTTTCGAGACTCGCCATGGTTGTTATTGAAGAAGAAGGTCGATCTTCATCTGAGTTTTGAGCCATTATGACTCAACGCCATTGTTGAAGGTAAGATCTTTTGCGTAGCTTTGGATTTCGAGAAAACTAGGAAATCGTTCCTTTTAAACTCTTCTTTGCACTTTCGACAAGTTTTTCTTGAGCTTCTATTTCAACTATTATTTAGTACTGAATATTATGTAAGCTTGAAGAAGATTATGGGTATTCCACCATTTTGATCTTGGAAACTTCTAATTCGTTTAGTGGGTTGATTGTATCTTGTACATATTATATGTATCAATATATATTCCTGTAACTATTTTTCTACCATTAATTATGCTACTCGAGCTCCACCCAATTATGGGTCTGCAACATTTTTGCATTCTTTGAGCCTATAGCTCATTTCTATTTTTGAGTAAAAAAATTGATCTATTGAAATCTGTAAATGACGTGAATATTCTTTATCTGTGCATTTATCTATACCTAGATTAAGTTTTTAATATTCTTATTGTTTGTAATACTACCTTGAGCTACGTGATGAACTTGTAGCTCAAACTTTGATACTGTAGCTTGGTTTTCGAGATTTCATAACTTTGTATATTCTTCATTTTGAAGTTGATGAGAAAACATGAATTGTGTATCATTGAAACAATTGTTCCTTTGTTCGAACATTGCTTACATTGCTCTTTTGAAACAACTCGGGTTTTCTTTGTATGAGTCATGTATTTTCTTTTCAATGATTGTTTCTATTATTTTAATCACATTGGAGCCGACTCACCATCCTCATTTTCTTTGTTTGAGAATATTAAGTGTTTCTTGTATATATAGGAGGCTTGATATAGAACTTGTAAATTACAACCCTCTAAAAGTTACTGAGATATAATGTGAAACAAATAATGAAATTTATGTACCTCTAATTAGTGAAAGGTTGGATTTTCTCGGGTGTAGCTGCATGCATATCCATTTTTGATTTAATGGTTGTCTCGTAGCTTTCTTTGATAACTCGACATTGATATGCTATTGATGGATTTCTAGTACTTTGCAATCATTGTTGGTAAACCTTGATTTTCTGTTTGAGTTTTGCAACTGTTGTAATTGATTGAAAATCTGCTTTTCTTCACTATGTCTGGAAGTAATTATATTGCAAGATTTTTTGTTCCTATTCAAGCTAATGTCAAAGGAAACTTGATTCACATTTGATTGATCCATGTTTTAGACAACAAAAAACTTCCTTTCTGGTTATCAAATCTAGATGAACATATTCGTAACTATATACATCAAATTCCTAATAAGCCTTTTTTTTTCTTGAATGTATTATGTTCTTCAAATAACTATTGATTGGAAATGAAACTTGCAACTTTATCATTATCTGTATTTAGCTTCTCAATGGCTTCTTATAGGAAAGCATATATTGATACACCTTTGCTTTGCTATGCATGATTATGATGTTTGATCTTCTGTACATTGAAACTATGCTTTACAAATCTATACCTTAGTAATGACTGCAAATAAATCACCGTTCTTTCCTATCAAATGTAAAACTATTGTAGTAATTTGTAATATTCATTCAACATGCATTCAAAATTTGGAATCCTTCTTGAAGTTTGTAGATGCATTTAATGACTTCCACTTTTGACTTTCTGCAATTCTTGTATTTTTGTAATTGCTCAATTCTGAAACCAGGTTCTGTAAATGCAAAGCATCTTTAAAGGCTTCCTTATAGCTGTATATCCATGATTATGATGTTGTTTGATCTTTATAAATGAGGAACCTGTATTTTGATTCTCTTGTATATGGATTGGTTCACTTTCAACTCTTGTTGCTCCATTGACTCTGTTTAATTCATGCAATATTCCGCACCTTGTAAGGCTTGATCTCATTGAGATATCACTGGAAAATGTGTCTCATGATTGGAATATTTGATGATATTTGAAGCTTGATAAGTACTTTGAGTTAAAAATCTTAAACATGTGCTTTCACTTTTATCTCTTCAGTTTGAACTTGTATCTAAGTCTGTACTTTGATCATTTAGCTTTGTTTCTAAACTAGAAATGTCACCCTTTTAAATGCAATTTGTTTCCTTTGATAAGATATGACATTTAGATCATTCATGTACCTATTTGAACTTGTAATCCATACTCTATAATTTTCCCAAGTTATGAAACAAAATGCATATTCCTTGAGCTCTGTACCTTCATTCTTATTTGAGTGGCAAATGTGAATACTTGTACTTTTGTATCTTGGTCATTGTGAAAGACATGAATGAATTATTCTTTTATAGCCTTGAATATTATTATTTCTTGAATTTTTTTTTCATTAGCACAAAGTTTAGATCATGATTTTTTTAATCTTTTGCTGTAACCTACATCTTCACATTTAAACAAAATAGTTAGAAAATAAATAGGCTTTTTGTCCTCTCTTATGTTCCATAGTTTTTATTTTCTCTTCTCTAAAATGATTATGGGAATCATATGTGCTAGTGTGGAATATTTATCTTACCAATTGTGTATCTGTATATGATGTACCTTATGCTTTTGCTTTTTAGAAATCCATTTGCATGTAGTTAGATAGTAAAAGGGTACATATCAAACCCTGAGCTCAAATTTGATGCCTTTCCTTTTTCATTTTCAGGTACATTGTGATTACTAGGAGAGCTGGATAAAATATGGAGCTGGAGATGAAGTGAAGAAGACTAGAAGATAACCCAAGGAAATGATGGATTTCTTCTATACTCTTTTACTTATAATTCCATGCATATGTATTTCTTTCTTTAGTAGTTATGAGTTACATCCCACGGCTTGTGTGGGAAATATTGTACTTATTCATGAATAAATAACATTTAATTTATGTACTTGAGTTGTATACTTCTTCATGCTTTCATCTTTATGACATGTATATTGATTGTATAACAAAATAAACAACTTAAACACATAATTAAATGTATTTACATGCAGAAATAATGATTTTGAAATACCTGTAATTTTAATAATGAAATCTCTTTCTTGTAACTACAAATCTGTTTGTTGTTACCAAATTTAACATTTCACCTAAACTGTGATTCCCGCCTTCATCAAGGCAATGCATTAGTCCTTCGGGGATTTTGTGTTTCCTTGTTGAAGACGAACATGGAATAATAGTCTATGTAAGGTGTTACACTTTGTAGCAACACACATAACTGCAGATTACATGTAGTTAATCAATTTAAATAATGAAAACATGACAAAATTGTAATGCATTCCCCTAGTTAGTTCCACTTCATTAATATTGTCCATCGTAATGAAGTTTCAAGTTGCCCATTTTTACACAAGTGTAAAAATTGTCAATAGATCCTCTCACCATGGATATCTCCATCCAAGATTTTTTGCAGGATCATCTTGATTGTAAAACTAAAATTTAAATTTTCCTTCCTAATGCTCATATTAGATCTAGTACTCCTCCAGACCATGTATATCAGTAGTTTGTAGCTTCATTTTCCCCACAAATTACTTTCCCATATGATTTATCTACCACTCTTTCTGTTTATGATAATGATTCTCTCATTTATATATAGGCTCACATCTATAACATGGGAATTAAGTGAACACTATTTGATAATGGATCTCGAGATCAATATTTATATTTTACCATTCCTTCAAGTGTTCGGACTTTCCTTAGTAGATGTTAGCCCTAAACCATAAACCCTAATTCTTGAACCCTACACCCTTATCCCCGAGCCCTAAAATCTAAACCCTAAACCCTAGACAATATACCATAATCCTAAACCCTAAAACCAAAACCTCGAGCCCTAAACGTTAAATCCTAAACCATAAACCCCTAAACCTAAACTATAAACCTGAATCATAAACTATAAACCCTAATCCCTAAACACTAAATCCTTAACCCTAAACCCTAAACCATAAACCTTAAACCCGAAATCCTTAACCCCAATCCGTAAACCCTAACCATAAACACTAAAACCTAAACCCTAAACCCTAACCCTAAACTTGAAATCCTAAACCATAACCATGAACCTTGAACCCTAAACCCTAAACCCTAAACCTTAAACCCTAAACCATGAGACCTAAAACCTAAAACCTAAACCCTAAACCCCAAACCATATTTCATCAATATTTCCTAGTATCGTGCCTAGAACCATCATTTAGTGCAGTTATAGAACTACCTTGTTTATGAGAGGTTGGACAAGTAACTAAATGGATATGACATCTACCTTATTTCTCCCCACATATACTTGCACTCTTGAATGTAAATTTATTCACACTCTGAAACAAATTTAAAATTGATCATATTTACATGTATGGTATTATGCAAGACAGGATGACCCATTAGAAGCTGGAAAAAATAACCATCACAACAAAAAAATTAAACTTAAAGGAAACAAAAGAAACATAAAGAATATACCAATGCGGAGGTGTAGGATCATAATTGAATTTCCTGCAGTATCCTCTCCTCTGAAGAAAGAGAAAGTTGTTCTACTAGAATGGATAGTAAATTTGACAGAACCTCCTGAAGTGTTCAAAATAAGCATAGAAATAGGGGAATGGTGAAGAACACAAAGGGGTTATCAATTTCCTAGTAAATCTTTCTTGTTCAGTTCTAAAAGGGAGTAACTTGGCCTACGACTTAGTGACCTTCCACTCATTGATAATTCCTTATATGATAAACTCATGGATGTTTTCAAAAGTGCCTTAAAAAAGATAGGGGTAGTCATCAATCCTAGTTAAGGGTGTGATGTGATTTCCAAGCAACTTGAAATTCATATAGATTTAGAGGTCATAACACGAATTTACAAATATCTCTAGCATTATAAATGGAAGCCAAGTAACGGTGTCTCCTTGTATCCAAGGATCGAGTACTACTGTGGTTTGTGGAAGGATTGGACATTCAAGAATTTCACATTTCCCTCCTTCAAATTATCAACAGATGAAAGAAATCAAATTATTATGACTCTCTTTGAATGTTCTACCTACGAAGTCGATTAACCATTTTCAATTGAATACTCTATGTCAATTACTAATAAGAAAGGGTAAGACACTAGAACATTATAATGAGTGAAATATTTCCCATGCGATGGGAAAAAGAAGATAGTTGTATTCGGTAATATTTCTTAACCCTAAGCCCTGAGCATCGAGCCTTAAACCATAAACCCTAAACCCTAAACCTTGAGCCCTAAACGCTAAACCCTAAAACCCAAACCCTAAATATTGATACCTAAAACCTAAATGTTAAACACTAAACCCTAAACCTTAAACCCTAAACCTTAAATTCTAAATAGTAAACCCTAAACTATGAAACCTAAACCATGAACCCTGAGCCTGAAACCCTAAACCCTAAATCCTAAACCATAAACACTAAACCCTAAACCTTGAGCCCTAAACCCTTAACCATGAACCCTAACACCTAAACCCTGAGCCCTAAACCCTAAACCCTAAACCCTAAACCATGAGCTTTGAACCCTAAACCCTAAGCCCTAAACCCCGAACCCTGAGCTGAAAAACCTAAACCCTAAACCATACACACTAAACCCTAAAACCTTAGCCCTATACCCTGCACCCTAAACCCTCAACCCCAAGCCCTGAGCCCTAAAACCTAAACCCCAAAACCCAAATCCTAAATACTGAGCCTTAAAACCTAAACCCTAAAAATATAATCTACTATGTACCTTGGGATATGATAATATAATATATATGGGTTGATGGAGATGCCGACATGTGGCACACATCCCCTTAGTTATATGTATGGGTTGACATGGGATATAATATTATAATGTATATGGGTGGATGGAGATGCCGACATGTGGCACACATCCCCTTAGTTATATGGGCTCACATAGGAATTGGGTAATGGGTCGGCCTACATTAGGATTAGGTGTTACCCATCCTATTTAAAGGATGTGAGTATCATTATGAGGAGGTCATGTATGAATGCATTGAGTATTCTACTTGGTAGAGTTATATTGGATGCGTCCCCCTCGAAGTGGATTCCCATCTTGGGATATTGTGGAGTTACTCCTTCCTTAAGGAGCATTATATGGTGTTGCCCTACCTTAAGGGTATTATTCTACATATATTGATTATTTGGGCATATTAGCCCACCCATATCTCTTGTTTTGTGTTGTATTCTACAATCTATTCATTTATTATATGCAAAATTCTTATCAAGTGGTATCAGAGCAGTGATCCGAGCAATTTGTGGGATGAAACCCTAATGTTGGTGATTCATCTATATCTTGAGATCGACTTGGAATTTTTTAGATATTTTTTGTGGTGAGTGGATACATAGTTCAAGTGATCTTCCCTCCGACTTTCAGATTTTTGAAGCGTGTGTTGCAAAAGTTATGTTCGTTTTAGGGTTGAACCCTAATTCTAAGGTTTCATCTATATCTTCTGAATAATGATGAATTAGGAAATAATTTTTTTGGGTTATTGGTAATATATTAAATGGTGATATCACTAAAATTTTAGAATTTGTGGATCTATGTTGACAAAGTTACTTCAGTTTTATTATTTTTCACTATTTTTCTTTATTGAGCCGCGTAGTTTGATGAATTTTCCTAAATTTCTTACATTTTCGGAAATCTCTCAAAAATTAGTAGGGGTTACTTCTTTGTGGTTTCATATTTGAGGCTGAATGATTGACAAAATCATCAGGTCAAATATTGGTCAAAGGAGTAAGTTTGTGAAACCCTAATTTTTATGCATCATGGATATACCAATTTTCTATGGTAATGGGGAAATTGATGCAAAAAAATGGTGGATACAATTTAAACAAATGTATTTTGAAGAATGTTTAGAATGGATTCATTTTATCTTCATCTTGGTGGGAAAGCGCATGACATTGGTATTCTTATTTGGATATAGATCTATTGGATTGGGATTGGGATGAAATGGAGGATATTTTCTTAGCTAGATGGGAAACAAAAAAGAAACACAATTTTGTTAAAAAAGAAGAAGAAGAAGAAGAAGAAGAAGAAGAAGAAGAAGAAAATGTTGATGATGCAAAAGAAGAAAATGTTGATGATGAAGCTGCTACACAGGATAGTGCATCTCCAAGGAAGGAAGCTTCAATATTTTAGTTTGAAGGGTGCATTCAAAGAAAAAAGGTAATTGTTTCCATAAACACAACAATCAAATATAAATTCATCAATATGGATGTAGCTCAAAGTCTACATGTGTAAACAAAGCATATCAAGGAATCTCAAATGAATGGTAAGCATATTCAAGTTTTTGAAGATTTAAAGCTTTATATGGATAAATATGTTTTACATTCAAATTTTTATGCTTTATATATGGATGGTATGGATATTGTTCTCAAATATCCTTGGTTAGAGACATTGGGAACAGTTAATATTAATGTGCAAAAGAAATTCATGAAATTATGGTATCATTTTAGTAAGGATCTCATTTTAGTAAGAAGTAGACAAGCATCATAGAGCCGATTCGTGGTCACTAAAGTGAATTATGGAAAAATTTAAAAATTAGTACCAATTCAAGAAGTGGTAGGGCCAAAATCCAATCCAGAAGGTCAAAAACCTACAAAACGAATATTTGTTTTAACAAAACAAATACCGACTACAATATATATGGCTTGAAAATTTTAGGTCATTGCTGAAATTCTGAAAATGAGTAAGTACTGACCATAATAGATTTTGAAAAACCATATTCTAGATTATCACTATTAGAACTACGAGACCACTTCCATCAGGTGCAGAGTGACCCTAAAATCTTATACTTTTATTTTTTCTTATACTTAACATTTATTTTACTAAATATGGCTCCTTTTAGCCCTACAAATTTCATATAGAACAAAACATGTACGTGTTTTGTGTTCATAGAAACACATATGTGTTTTAGGTTCGTGAATTCCCAATCCTAGGAAAATCTAACATGATCGTGTTTCATTCATTTTCGGGTTTTGTCCACTTTGTGGCCCCCAACTTGGTGTACTTACCCACTAATGTAGCCAAACTTTAAACACACTTAATACATTGCAAATACCTTGAACTCAAAGAAAATAAATTCTATTCTTCGTTATTGAATAATGAAATACAACATGTCATAAATAATAAAACAACCCCCAACTCGAGTTGCATGCAAACTCTAACTAACTTCAATTAAATTTACTTTAGGTGGCAAAATTTACTATTTTTAGCAATTTACTAGAACATGTTATTCTTAGTAAGTTTGCATGATTATTTGCATGGGCACAAAATTCCACTTATTTTATACATGCCTAAATTAGAGGAATTTCCAACTTTCTAACCTAATATGCATGCAAGATACTAAAAATAACTAATTCCCAAAAATAGGAAAAACTGAATTGAAACTTAAATCCTAATTTTCGGCCCCCAGATGGTGGATTTCAGGCCCGATTTTTTTCAAAATGTCTCTAACTAGAAAGGTAGGCTAACTGGTGTGTTTGTCTCGTCAAAACAAGTGGTTTACAAACATGGGCTTAAACGAACACCCAAATCAAAAGTTATGACCATTTTAAGTTTTTGCTAAAACTAGTGAATCATTCTCCCTATTTGAAAAAAAGCATCTCATGCAAGTTGTCTTCTTCAAATTTCTGCCATGTATTTTTATATAACTTCTTAATCTCCCACTTTTTGACCCATGTGTTTTCCTCTTGTTCCAATCTTTTCCAATGTACCAAATATTTACTGTATTGTCCTTGTCGCGTGTTCACGGTTTTCTTGTCTAAAATCTAATCTACTACTTCTTTCTTTTTCACTAGAACTTGCTGCCTCAATATACTACTTCTTCAATAACATCCCCTTCTTCACTATCTCCATGAAAATAATATAAATATGAAACATTAAATACTGGAGAAATATCAAAATTTCCTGGAAATTCTACCTCATATGCATTATCATTTATCTTTTTCACAATATTGCATGGACCAATCTTCTTGTACTTTAGCTTGTTGTAGGTTCCTTTTGGAAACATTTCTTTTGAAGGTATACCATAAAAAAATTCACCCACTATAAACACCATTCTCCTTCTATGGACATCTGCTATTTCCTTATACTTATCATTACTATTATGCAGCTTCTTCCACACTTCTTCCTGCAATTGTTGTATATGTTCTGGAAATGCTTCTACATCATCACTGAATTTTCCATCAATTGGTAGCTGCACCGAATCTAACACCCCTTTTGGATTACTCCAAAGTACACAATATAAAATGGAGACTTTCCTTTGGACCTATTTACTAAGCTATTTAAGAAAACTCACTTGTGGTAATGCTAAGTCCCATTATTTTGGTTTTCCCCAACTATGCACCTTAATAGGTTTCCCAAACTCCTATTTACCACCTCTATTTTCCCATCAGTCTAAGGATGATAGGCCTTTGAACTATATTTTAGTTCCCAACTTCTTCCATAAAGTCCTCCAGAAATGACTTAAGAACCTTTTATCCCTATCTAAAGTAATGGTTTTTGTAACACCATGCAACCAAACAACTTCTCTGAAAATCAAATCTATTACTCTTGTTGCATCACTAGTGTTATTATAGGAAATAAAATGAACCATCTTATAGAACTTATCAATAACCACAAAAATTGATTCATTACCTCCTTTTTGTTTGGTAATCACAAAACAAAATCCATACTCAAATCTGTCCATGGTCCTTTGGGAACAGGAAATGGCATATACAACCCTGTATTCTGTGCATGTCCTTTCGAGACTTGGAAAATTCTACACCTCTCCACATATCTTACCACATCTCTTTTCATCTTTGGCCAATAGTATTTCTCTTCTACCAAAGATATAGTCTTATCCTTACCAAAGTGCCCAACCAATCCTCCACTATGCAGCTCTTTCACTATATTGTCTCTCATAGACCCAAGTGGAATACATAGTTTTCGTCCCTTAAATAGATAGCCATCCTGCAAAAGGTACTCATCCTAGAAATTACCTACATCGCTTGACAATGGACTACTTAACCTTTCAACAATATCCTTGAAATCAAATTCAGAAAAAATAAAAATCCTTTATTGCTTCAAAACCAACAATCTCATTCTCCATAGTTGTAAATAGAGTCACACGACTACTAAATACATCCGCAACTTGGTTTTGTTTTCCTAATTTATGATTTAGAGAAAAGGTATAACCCTGCAAAAATGATACCCACTTTCCATGCCTACTATTCAAATTCTTTTGTGTATTCACACACTTCAGTGCTATGTGGTCTGTAAATAACAAAAACTCCTTAGGCACTAAGTAATGCCTCCAATGCCTCAATGCTTGTACAATTGCATAAAATTCCACATCATAAGTAGAGTATTTATTTCTTAACTCATTTAATTTCTCACTAAATAAAGCTATTGGCTTCCCATCTTGACTTAGGATAACACCGATACCCACATGTGAGGTGTCACAATCAACCTCAAACACTTTATAAAAATATGGTAGTGCCAAAATAGGTGCTTATGTCACCTTCTTCTTCAAGAACTTAAAGTTATCCTTAGTTTCCTTTGTCCACAAAAACTCCCTTCCTTTTGTGCGATCTGTTATAGGTGCTACAATATTGCTAAATGTTTTTATAAACTTTCTATTAAATGTCATTAAACCATTAAAGATTCTTGCCTCTATTATACTCCGTGGAGTAGGCCATTCAATAATTGTCCTTATATTTTATAGTTCCATCTTTACCCCATCTACTAAAATAATAAAACCCAAAAATACCAAACTCTCTTGCATAAACATGCACTTCTTCAAATTTTCATAGAGATTCTCTTTCCTTAACACTTCAAATATCACCCTCAGATGCCTCAAATGTTGTTCTTTAGTTTTACTGAAAATCAAGAATCATAAAAATAAACCACAATAAACTTACCATTGTTCTCCCTACAGTGATCAGGGGATCAATTTTAGCGTTAAATGTTCCCTAAACTTCCCTAAACCGTGTGACAGGCAAAGTAGATCCTTCAGATAGATTTCTAATGACTATAAGAACGTGGAAAGCAAACACTCTAAGCTCAAGATGGGTCTAGTCAAAGTTTGATCAACTGGAAGGTCAATGTGGGTCAACAAGTCCATGGTGACGCATACATGTGCACAATTGGTCAATTGGCTTAGTCAACAATGGACAAGTGGAAAAAGGTGAAAAATTATGTTTGTGCACCTCTGGTCTTCGACGGTCGTATGGTAAAAGGTCGGCTACGGAGTTTGTAGATGGTGGGGCCCACTTTTGTATCGGAGGGGGACCCTACCACCGTGAGGATGATTAAATCATCCCCAATGTGTTGGGTCCTCAAGCCACCATGTGGCCTGCCACCACTTTGCCATATTTCATTATTTGAATGTCACATTATATTACTTGGGTTGAATTTCATTTGGTTACGTTTGTAATTATTTGGCATATTAACTTCCATGTCATTTTCTATGTTTGGAAATGTTCGAGACTATCCCCAATAGTTTAGGATTACCCCTTATAACATGGAGATCAACTTTCATATTTATCGCAACAGCCTATAAGAATTGGCGAGATCCCATTGAACGTGGACAGTTAACATTACCTTGGCGGATTTCCTAATCCATACAACTAGATAACCAATATAACCTCAGTTCTTAGCCAATGCGACCACCTCAAATAGGTTTACAAGCCCCATTTAAACCTCACAATGAACCAATGGAAGACACATCTCAATAGTCTGTATAAAAGACTCGGTGGCAATTCAACCAAACCAAAGCTAACCGAACTACCTTATCACCACATCTCGGAGGGTGGTTCACCATTCAACAATGCACATGTCACATCATACGTGGCGAGCTCAAAGCGAGCTGATCATAGTTAAAATGGAGGGAAAATGTCAAGTGTGGCTATTGCCATGAGTATATTGGCATAAAACACCTATATTTAAACCTGTTAACTACTTCTCTCGTTTTGGATTTGGGATATATCCCAAACCTTGCAAACGGGTCATCGAGGGAGATGGAGGGGGATTCAACCCCATAACCATTCGGTTCCAAAACTAATTCCTCATTCTTCTACCAAAGAGGCCCGTCAAGCTAATAAAAGGGCTAGCTGGTATTTGAACAAGGACGAGAAATCAATTGTGCAGACTGTGTAAAGGTAACAAACATATAACTTGCAATTTATGGGATTTTTGTGAGTTCTGGAAGCTTGTAAGAGACAAAGAATGAACTGTAAGCACTGCTATGAAGGTTTAATTTTCCATATTTGTTTTAATTTCATTTATCACGTGTTTTTGCAACTATTTAATTAATGGAACAGTCATATAATTACCCATGGATGTAGGCCAAGTTTGTCAAACCCCGTAAACATATTGTTGTTCATGTCTTCTCTGATATTAATTCTTTAGCTCTCTGTTATTGCAAAATCAAATATTATATTTACTACAATTTCCTTTTAAATAACTTGAATTTTTAAAAGTTATCCATTCTCATTTCAAAATACGAATGGTTGAAGACAAATTAGTTCAATATCAAGAATTCCGCATTAAACTGAGACATTTAATGAATTTTAAAATACTTAATTAAATCCGTATTTTCAAAACTAGATGCACACAAAGAATTTTCAAGTCGGTTCAAGTGGAATTTTTAATTTTTGGATCACTAGTATTAGAGCAGTTAGATAGCTATAATAGCTTCTGATTGTGTGTGGAAACTTTTTATTTCAGTTTGCATATTGGTTTCAATTTTCAGAATTTGTAGACATTTTGGGGCTTACTTCTTTTGTGTAGTGTAGTTGTGTGGAATTAAAGTTGTGTTTGCAGGAATAGGAAAACATGGGAAAGCTTTCCAAGAAAGAGAATCTTGATGAGCTTGAATCCATTAATTGCCAACTCCAGGAAAAAAACTTTCCTAAGAGCTAATTTGTATTCCTTAGAAGAGGAAATAGTGCGGTTAAAATCCGAGCCAAAATCATCTACAACCAAGAAAGAGGAATATGTCAATGAGATGCTTGCATAGAGAAATAAGTTGATGGTTTTTGTTAAATATTTGTAGGAAGAAATACAGACCAAGGATGCCTTCTTAGTAAAGCTGCAACAAGGTGAAAAAAAGAAAGAAATGTCTTCCAAAACAAATGCAGGTACTATGATAGAATGCACTATAAGTTGTTCACATTTTCATTCTTCATCTCATTTAGTTTCATACATTCCTTTGGGTGAATTTAAAAAACATACTAAGGGAATTGGTTCTAAGCTAATGTGTAAAATGGGATTTAATGAAGAGGCCTTGGTAAAAATGGGCAAGGTGATGCTAACCCAATACAGGTAGAGGAACAACCTCAGTTTGTAGGTTTGGGTTATTCTAGTGGGAAAATGGAAATTGGAGAGAATTCCAAAGTATCCAAAGGAAGTAAAGCTTCCAACAACAAAGATTCTATGCCACTAGATTTGTAGGATTCCTCCATCAAGAGGAACAATGAAAGGTGTAAGAAAACATGTAAACGAGGTAATGAAATTCCACCTCCTCCCACTTACACTAAAAATATCACTAAGGGGAAATTGAATCCTAAAGCTTCTTAAAAACTCTTTCAGTTTGAAAAATATAGCTTTGGTAGGAAAAAATATGCTTTTCCTTGCACATTTTGTGAAGGTACTAATAATTTTGCAGCATATTGTTGGAAGAGGAAAAACATAATAAAGAAGTTAATGCCTTTATTGAATGATAAGGCAGGTGCTAAAGACCAATCTCACTATGGTAAGGAGAGAAATGGAAAAAAGTTACCTCTCCTAAACAGAGGAATCATTCTCTTAGACAGAGCTCAGCAGATGGAAAAATGGGTAAGACTCCTACAAACAAGGAAAATAAATTTTGTTCCCATTGTAAAAGTAATGGTCATGATGTTAAGATGTGTTGGTATTTTCCTTCAATGCAACATTGGAAAGTTTTTAAAAATGAAAATAATGTCAAACCAATAGATGATCTAACTCATGTAGATGCTCATTTTGGTACTGAGGAAAAACCACCTAAAAGGAAAAATCCAAGTAATTATATGGGTAAAACATTCCTCAATTTTATGTTTGCATTGAAAGTAACTGTTGATAGTATGCAAACATTTTCAGAGCTATATTTTAGGGATTCCTGATGTTTGATGAAAGGATTTATTCCTATGTTAATATTCAACTTTAAAATTTTTATGGAAACAACCGTAGGGAAGATTTGAGTGATAGGTTCATCATACTCATATTGTCTTCTCAAATTTTTGGTTGGAAATTACATTGATGACATCTGTATGTAGGGATATGGGAATCATCAGGATGTCTAATTTTGAAACTTGTAGATTTATAATGTTGTCATTTGTGCAAATTTATGGATGCTTATAAGACCCATTCGGGCACTTGTTTGATATTGTAATAAATTGACAAACTTTTTGTATCCATGTGTGTTATTTGCACTAATTTTTAAGACCCTCATTATTGGGAAAATTTGATTTTAGCAACTATCAGATGTGGTTGCAATTAGGGTGTAAATTTATTACACTAACAAACTGGTTTGCAAAGTGGCACTAGGTGATCATTTTACAGATTATGGAAGTTCACCGATTTGGGTAAGCATACAATTTGTTATCTATCCTTTTACAGTTTAGTGTATGGATAGAATTGGCAGATTCACATGGATTCAGTTTATTGACTATAGCTATTTTTTGGTGTTAATAGTCTAATTTACTCTGCAGAGTGAATATTTGCATTTTTATAGTTTCAGATGGACAGTGGGCACTAGCCTAATTATGGGTAGTTTAGATGTCTGGTATATTGATATGTGTTTATGAAATTATAATTTTTGTAATCAAACGTATCAAAAAGTGATAGTTGAGCACTATATTTACTTAATAGAATGGGTGTTATTATCTAGTCAACTATTTTTGATGGAATTATAGTGGGTTTGATAGTTGACAGTTGTGTGCAGAGTTGATAGGGTTGTAACATTTCAGTTGACCACTAGCTTAATTGGGTGTTATTATCTTATCAGTTATGTGATTAGCTAACCAACTATTTGCATTTTATTAACATATAATGTTATTTCATGTTCTTGTATGTGTTTTGTGTAATGCAGGAAGAGATATCATGATTTGTGGGTTGATAAACAACTTTTTGAGGACAAAAGCCTTCTCAATGGGGAGGAGTGATCAGGGGATCAATTTCAGTGTCAAATGTTCCCTAAAATTCCCTAAATCATGATAGAGCATTAGATCCTTCAGAGATCTTTCTCGATGACCATAAGAACGTGGAAAATAAACACTCTAAGATCAAGATGGGTCCAGTTAAAGTTCGGTCAACAGAAGGTCAATGTGGGTCAACAAGTCCATGGTGATGTGTACGTGTGCACAATTGGCCAAGTGGCTCAGTCAGTAATGGAAAAGTGGCAAAAGGTGAAAAATTATGTTTGGGCACCTCCGGTCTTTGATGGTCATATGGTAAAAGGTTGGCTACGGAGTCCGTAGCCGGTGGGGCCCACTTTTGTATCGAAGGGGGACCCTGTGCCGTGAGGATGATTATATCATCGCCAACGTGGTGGGTCCTCAAGCCACCACATGGCTTGCCACCACTTTTCCATATTTCATTATTGGAATGTCACATTATATTACTTGGGTTGAATTTCATTTGTTTACCTTAGTAATGATTTGGCATATTAACTTCCATGTCATTTTCTATGTTTGGCAATGCTCGAGACTATCCCCAACGGTTCAAAATTACCCCTTATAACATGGAGATCAACTTTCATATTTATCACAACAACCTATAAGAATTAGTGATATCCCATTGAACATGGACAATTAACCTTACCTTGGGGGATTTCCTTATCCATACAATGAGCTAACCGATATCAACTCAGTTCTTAGCCAATACGACCACCGCGGATGGGTTTACAAGCCCCATTCAAACCTCACAGTGAACCAACAAAATACACAACTCGATAGTCAATATAAACAACTCGGTGGCAATTCAACCAAACCAAAGCTAGCCAAACTACCTTATCACCACAACTCGGAGGGCGGTTCAACATTCAACAATGCACAGGCCACATCATATGTGGTGAGCTCACAGTGAGCTGATCATAATTATAATGGAGGGAGAAATGCTAGATGTGGGTATTTCCATGAGTAGATAGGTATAAAATGCTTATATTTAAACTTGTCAACTCCTCCTCCCATTTTGGATGTGGGATATATCCCAAACCTTGCAAACCGAGTCGCCAAGGAGATGGAGGGGGATTTGACCCCAGAACCAATCAGTTCCAAAACTAATGCCTTGTTGTTCTACTAAAGAGGCTCGTCGAGCTAATTAAAGGGCTCGTTGGTATTTGAACAAGAACAAGAAATCGAATGTGTAGACTGTACAAAGGTAGAAAGTGTATAACTTGCAATTTATGGGATTTTTGTGAGTTATGGAAGCTTGTGAGAGACAGAGAAGGAACTAGAAGCATTGATATGAAGGATTAATTTTCCATTTTCGTTGTAATTTCATTCATCGTGTCTTTTTACAACTATTTAATTAATGGAACGATCATATAATGACCATGGTATGTAGGCCAAGTTTACCAAACCCCGTAAACATATTGTTGTTCGTGTCTTCTCTGATATTAATGCTTCAACTCTCTTTTATTACAAAATAAAATATTATATTTATTTCAATTTCCTTTTAAAGAAGTTTAATTTTTAAAATTTATCCAATCTCATTTTGGAATACGAACAATCGAAGACAAATTAGTTCAATCTCAATAATTCTGCATTAAAATGAGACATTTAATGGATTTTGAAAGACTTAAATAAATCTGTATTTTGAAAACTAGATGCACACAAAGAATTTTTAAGTCGGTTCAAGTTGCATTTTTAATTTTTGAATCACGCAACACAATGTTCATCAACCTCATAAAAGTGCTAGGTGCATTAGATAACCTGAATGGCATCACCAACCACTCATATAATCCATCCCCTTTCTTGAATGTTGTTTTCCACTCATCTCCTTCTCTGATCCGAATCTGATGATAACCACATTGAAAATCAATCTTGGTTAAATACCTAGATCCAGAAAGCACATCCATCATATTATCAAGGGGAGGTGTTGGGAACCTACACTTGATTGTAATTTTATTGATTTATTTTCTATCCATGCACATTATCCATGTTCCATCCTTCTTTGGAGTCAATAAAGCTAGAGTTTCACATGGACTCATGCTCTCCCTTACTACACCCTTTCTCATGAGCTTTGTCACTTGCTTATTCAATTTTGCATGCAATGTCGGGCTCATCCTATAAGTTGTTCTATTTTGGGAGTTGAGACCCAGGATCAAATATTTATGGTGTTGAATATCACTTTTGGGTGGTAACCTATCTGGTAGCTCATCAGAATAACATCAGAAAATTCTTCTATTAATTTTTGTCTCTAATGGTATTTGTGTATTTGCAGATTCATCTTTATTTGAGACAGTCCATAACAAAAACTTGTTTCCTTTTCCTCCTTCACAAATTATTTTTCAAAAAGAATATTTTCAGCCTTCCCCTCTTCCTTAAGAGGTAGCAAAACTATTTTTGTGCCATCCTTCCAAAAGTATAAGTATTCTTTCCCCTATCAAGAATTACTTTTCTATCAAATTGTCATGGTCTGCATAGCAAAGCATATGACATGCATCCATAGGGATAACATCACAACAAATCTCATCCTTATAACTTTTGCCAATATATAAATATATTAAACATCTCTTATCAATAGTAAATTCATTATCCTTCTTAAACCATGCAATACGGTAAGGATTAGGATTCCTCTCACAATGCAGGCCTAGTTTCTCAACATCTCATTTGAAACCATATTCTCACAACTACCACCATAAATAATAACATTACATACCTTTCCTCCTAAAGTGCATCTTGTTGTGAAAATATTTGTACATAGCCATGCATCCCCCTTGACCTCCTTTCTTGGAGAAATCATCTTCCTTTTCATCATCATATTTTCTCCCACATCTGGTGGGATTTCTAGGTCTTCTTCTTCTTCTTGTTCATCTTCAGCAATATTTAATCTTGGATGATATTCTTGCCTCTTGTCATGTGTATGATAATGTGGGCATTCAAATTCCCTATGCCCCTCTTCACCACATCTGTAGCAAACAAATAGTCTTCGTGGAGCCTCCCATCCTCTACCGCCAACATATCCTCTACCCCAAGGAAATACTCTACCTCTTTTTTGATTTGGGAGATATTTTCTTATATCTTCTTCCATTTCCACTCCACAAGGTTGTTCTCATCTACCTTTACTGAAACCATCTCATCCCTGAAAGGAGGATGATTCCCCCCTATTCATACTAGGTGATCTCCTAAAAATTTTTTGCTTTTATTTTTCTTCGTCCTTTAAAGCTAGTTGATAGGCATCCTCCATGCTCTTGATCTTGTGCATGCTTAGCTCATCTTGAATAGAAAATTTTAATCCATTTACATACCTTATAGCCATTTATTCCTCAGTTTCTTCATGCTCTACACAAATGGACAACTTGTAAAACTCATCTGTGTATTCTTCCATGGTTTGTAAGTTTTGTCTAAGATTTTGAAACCTCATGTAAAGGGTTTGTGCATAATCCACAGGGAGAAATTTGTCTTTTATCTTCTTCTCCATCTTACTCTAGGTCCTAATCCTTTCTTTCCCCTTTCTTGACCGCTCTTTTTGTAGGTGATCCCACCATAACATAACATGACCTTTTAATTTTGTGCATGCAAATTTTACCTTCTTTTCCTTTAACATAGCCTTCCACTCCAAATATTTTCCCATGCTATTCAACCAATCTATCAGCTCCTCTTGTTTTAGGCTACCTCCATATTTGAAACATCAACTCTTATCCCATCATTATTTCCTTCTAATTCTCGAAGCATCCTTTCTTCAAAAGCTAAGGGTGGTCCTTGTGTTTCCTCCTCTTCACAAACTTCTTCTTCATTTGTTTCATCTCCACCTTGATTTCCTCTATGGGATAAAATTGTAGCAATCTCAACAACTTGCCTCTACAAATCTTGCATGTTTATATTCATCTAGGCAATAACACCTCCTCTTCCTCTTCCTCTTCCTACCATTTTTTATTCTCCACCAAGACTTGAAATTTCTCTGATACCACATAATGTAGCCAAACTTTAAACACACACTCAGAACATTGCAAATACCTTGAAATCAAAGAAAGAGAAAATAATGAGAATAGAAGACCTTGCAAAAGAATATGGATATATAGTGCCCAAGTGGCTCAAGAAGACAACATTTAAGCATGCATATGAAGGTAAGAAGACTAAGGAACCAATTATTGTTCCAAGAAGCTGCTGGAAGAAGAAGGTTGATGTCATTCCAAGAGAGGTAAATGAAATGAGAGACAAAGGTAAACAAACTGAATTTGATTCATCAATTGATGATATTTCAAGCATGGTTAGTGATAGTGATGAATGCATGATTGAAGTTTGTAAAGAAAGTATAGAATGGGATAATATGGAAGTAGGTGAATGTTCTCATGAATTTCAAAGGGAGATAATGAAGGAAAATGTGAATTTCTTGGAAGAAATATAGCAAAGTGTCTAAGTGTTGGACCTAATTTTGATGAATTTCAAGAAGATATGGATGATTTCTTGTTGCAGGAAGAATTGAAGAAGATAGAAACTTTGTTTGCAAGTTAGCCCATGGATGAAGAAGAGGTGGAACCATGGAATAATGATGAAGAACAATCACAAGT
Source organism: Taxus wallichiana var. yunnanensis (assembly GCA_018340775.1). Classification (NCBI taxonomy): domain Eukaryota; kingdom Viridiplantae; phylum Streptophyta; class Pinopsida; order Cupressales; family Taxaceae; genus Taxus; species Taxus wallichiana. The sequence goes on along the minus strand of CM031235.1, from coordinate 964,172,794 downwards.
GGATGAGGATGAAGAGGTAAAATGTGAAAATTTGAAATCAGATTTTGTTTGTTTTGATGATAGTATGGATGATGTAAAACTAATTTAGGAGATGTTGTATTTGGAACAAGAAGAAAATGAGTTTTTTATGCAAGAATGGAGCAATTACAAGCTGAATTGAGTGCATTGGAATGTGTTATACTCCATGAATATCCTAAACTAGTTGAGATGGAGGAATTTGATGGATGAAAGAAGGAACATGAGTTTCAAGAAGGAAGAATTGTGAAAGAAGAAGCAAAGACAGTAGTGAGAGAAGATTGGAATGAAAGGCTCATTGAAAAGCCTAGAAAGGAAGAAAAGCAAGAACAAAATAGGGATAAGAAGACCAAATTGAGATTGGTCAATGAAAAAACAAAAAGAGAAGAGGAGGAGCAACAACATGAAGAAGCTTCAAAGCTTCAAAATTTTGTGTCTAAGGTTGTTTCTAGTGTTGTGCATGCAAATATAGTAGTTACTAAGGTGAATGAAGGCCAAAGTTAAATGAGAGAACTCTTGCAAAAAAGAGAACAAGCTGATCTTGAAGATATGAATGAAGATGAACCAGCAATATGGAGCCTAGTGAATGAGAAGAAGACAAGAAGAGGAAAATACAAGAAGAGACAAAGGAGTAAGAAGATGAGGTATAGAGAGTATATAAGGAATATTGAAAAGCAAACATGGACAAGAAGAATATGGGTTTGGTGTGTATAGGTCAAGGAGAGAAAAGGATGAAGAATCATATTGGGAGCTCATGAAAGCTTTTAAGGTGGGCACTGATGAATGAGCATCCTCCACAATTCTTGATGAAGATCAAATAGGTTGAATAATCCTTCTTTAAGGCAGGAGCATATGTTATATGTTTGTAGTTATTTTCCTCACAAAAAGTTTGAATTTTGAAGTTTGAATTTGAATAATTTCTTTGTAATGTAATTCCTCTTCTATATATGGTAAGAGTGAAAGATAGGTGGAGTTAATTGTTAATGAGTTGATTAAATCTCCATTTGGTACGTAGGAAGGAAATTAGTTGTCATAGGTTGTTGATTGAATCATGGAAAGAGTTATAGTTAGGAGGTAGTTCCTTGCTCCATGCATGTAAGTTGAGGGAATGTCTCAACTACATCCTCAAAACTAGGATCAAGTCAACTTTAAAGAAAAAAATAATGCATTATGATAGAGAGAGTTTGAATTACATCAAGTGTGTAAGTGAGCTATTCAAGTATGAAAAGGAGTTTGGTGGGTTGGAATAGGCATTCCTCATGGATAGGAAGAGAATGTTATGCAAGTTTGTAATTTTGAGACTTTTTCATGAAGGGAAAAACTGTATTTTGGTGTTGAAATTGTATGTTTGCTTGGTAGTTGCTTGATGCATGTAATGATATGAAGGGAAGCTTAATTTTTGTGTGAATAAGGAACTCTCACTCAAAAATATGCGTTGATGTGAATTGGAAATTAATCAATTGAATGCTTTTATAGATGGATTAATACTAGATGAAGGAAAATACTATGACTATTATGGTGAATGCTTGATTTGGTAATGTACTTTGTTTTGACATGTAACCACTCAACCCCTGGACTATGATAACTTGGAAGGTATATTGAGTAGTTGGGAATGATTTTTGTGTGTGTAAATTAATTCTTTTGTAACCTATTTTTGGTCTTCTCAACGTTGGGATTAGTTTGGAGTTTGGGAAGATGAAAGGTCACACCACTTTGAAAAAAATTTATTTTTCTAGGGTCAGACTTTTTTGGACTTCAAAAGGATTGTAATCCTATAAATAGAGGTGTTAGGGTATCTTGAAGATATCTTGAAGTGTTGAGAGGTCTTGAGTCTTAGTGATCAAGAGGTGATCAAGAGTGATCAAGGTTAAGTCTTGAGTCTTAAATTGGGTGTCAATTGTGGTTTAGATGTGGTTTATCATCTTTGGAATTCTATTGTGAGTTCATAAGCGAGAGAAGACTGTGAGAGTTGTTTTACTCTTGTTGATAATAAAATCTGAGCAAGTTCTTGGTGGCGTAGCCCACATTGGGTGAACCACGTTAAATCTTGTCTTGTCTTCTTTTGTGCATTATTTATTTATGTTGTTTATATTTTGCATGTATAATTCTACTATATAGTTTCCTACTACTTTGTGATTTGAGGAATTGTTTCACATATTTGTTCTCTAATTCTAATTTGGTATCAAAGCTTTGGTGGTTTTTTTTGAAGTGGTAAATCACAGGGAAATTTTAGCTTGAGTGGGAGCTATGGCGGATGAGGGAAGATCAAGGGTTGAGAAGTTCAATGGGAAAAACTTTGGTTTGTGGAAGATGCAAATGGAGGATTACTTATATCAAAAGGACCTCCATGTTCCTTTGGCTGGAAAATTAAAGAAACCTACAACCATGTCGGATGAGGATTGGGAGTTTTTGGATAGAAAGGCACTCTGGGGAAATTTGGTTATGCCTTGCATCTTGGTTGCTTTCAACATATCGCAGGAGAAGACCACATGGAAGGTCTCATGAGTGCGTTGGGGAAGTTATATGAAAAACCCTCTACCTCTAATAAAATATTTTTGATGAAAAATTTATTTAATATGAAGATGTTTGAGAATGGTTCTATTGTTGTTCATTTGAATGAATTTAATATGGTTGTGAGTATGTTAAACTCGGTAAAAATTGACTTTGATGATGAGGTTAGGGCTTTGTTGATTTTGTGCTCCTTACCAGATAGTTGGGACAACTTGGTTATGGCTGTAAGTAATTTAGTCTCTAATAATTCAAAGCTGAAGTTTGAGGATGTAATAGGTGTGATCCTAAGTGAGGAAATGTGAAGGAAGAGCACTAGAGATTCTTCTACTTCTGGAAACACTTTGATGGTGGAGAGCAAGAGGGAGATAAAAGAACAGAGGGAAAGGTAACCATGGGAAGTTGAATGATCATGGAAGGTCAAAGTCCAAGAGTAAGTTAGAATGTTGGCACTGTGGGAAGGTTGGTCATGCTAAGAAATATTGTTGGGCTCTTGGGATAAGAAGAACAAGGAGGAAACTAAAGAGGTAAATGTGGTAGTAGGTGATGTTTGTCAGGATGCCTTAATTATTTCTTTAGATAATATTGTTGAGTCTTGGGTGTTAGATTCAGGGGCTTCTTTCCATGCCACCCCACATAGACATTACTTTACTTGATTTTTTTTAAGGAGATTTTGGACATGTATATCTTGGTGATGATGAACCATGCAACATAGTAGGGAAAGGTTGTGTTCGGGTGAAAATGTAGAATGGGAACACATGGCTACTTAAGGATGTCAGGCATGTGCCTAAGTTGAGGTGGAACTTGATATCAGTGGGTCATTTGGGTAGTGATGGTTATACGGTCAATTTTATAAGTGGATTCTTGGAAGGTTACTAAGGGAGCTCTTGTGGTTGCAAGAGGTAAGAAAACTGGTACTTTGTATTTAACCAGTGGTGTTGATTATTGTAATTTAGTTGCTATAGATGGAGATGTAACTTTGTGGCACTAGAGACTTGGTCATATGAGTCAAAAGGGCATGTAGATTATAAAGGATAGGTTGCTTGGATTAAAGGAGTTAGATTTGGACTTTTGTGAGAGGATTTGTGTTTATGGAAAACAGAAAGGGTGAGATTCCTCAAGGTTGGACCTACCAGGAAGGAGGGTAAGTTGGATTTAGTGCATTCAGATGTATGGGGGCTAGCTAAGGTAAACTCTATTGGTGGTTCATGTTATTATGTCACTTTCATTGATGATGCAACTAGAAAAGTTTGGGTATATTGCATTAGAAAGAAATATGATGTGTTTGAAACCTTCAAAAGATGGAAAGCCTTGGTTGAGAATGAAACAGGTCTCAAGTTGAAATGTCTCAGGTCGGATAATGGAGGGGAGTATTGCAGCAATGAATTTCTTGATTATTGTTTGGTAAATGGGATCCACAGGAAAAGAATGGTTCCAAATACTCCACAGGAAAATGGAGTGTCAGAGAGAATGAACAGGACAATCATGGAGCATGCTAGGTGCATGAGGTTACATGTGGGGTTGCCACTCATGTTTTGGGTGGAAGCGGTGAGCATAGTTGTTTATTTGATTAACAGAGGACCCTCTATGGCTTTGGATGGAGGTACACCTGAGGAGGCTTGGTCTGGTAAGAAAATTGATTACTCATTTCTTAGAGTATTTGGATGTGAGGTATTTGTTCACATTGATAAAGATGATAGGACCAAGTTAGAGGCTAAGTCTGAGAAATGCACCTTTGTTGGATATGGTGAGGATGAATTTGGTTTCCATGTTTGGAGTCTTAAGGAAAGAAAATATTTTGGTCTAGAGATATTGTCTTTAATGAAAATTCATGTATAAAGATCAGTTGTAGGAATAGAAAGAGGAATCAAAGAAAGAATACATAGTGTTAGAGGACATTGCGGACAACAAGGTGTCAAGGGTTGGTTAGGTGTAACATGTTTACATAGCACCATGGATTGGGGACTACTCATCAAGAACCCCAAACTCCTGAGGTGAGAAGGTCTTCTAGGGTAAGAAGGGAACTGAATGATTTACTCCATCTTTGAATTATTTATTGCTCATTGATAGTGGAGAGCTAGAGTGCTTTGAGGAAGTAGTGTAGGTGGATGCCAAGGAAGAAGTGGGAGTAGGCCATGGATGAAGAGCATAGATCTCTTATGGAAAACTAGACTTGGGATCTGGTGGAGCTACCCAGGGCAAGAGAGCATTGTAGAACAAGTGGGTGTATAGAATCAAAGAGGAAGATGGAGGTAGGAAAAGATACAAGGCTCGGTTGGTGGTCAAGGGATTTACACAGAAGAAAGGTATAGACTTTGATGAAATTTTTTCTCCTGTTGTTAAAATGACTTCTATTAGAACTGTTCTTGGTTTAGTAGTAGTAGAAGACCTGCACTTAGAGTAGTTGGATGTGAAGACTGCATTCCTTCATGGTGAGTTGGAGGAGGAATTTTATATGCAGCAGCCACAGGGTTATGAGGTCAAAGGGAAGGAGAGGTTAGTGTGAAATTGAAGAAGAGCTTGTATGGCTTGAAACAAGCTCCATGACAGTGGTACAAGAAGTTTGATAGTTTTATGCAGGAGCAAGGTTACTCAGGTGTCACTTAGACCATTGCGTGTACATCAAGAAGTTTCTTGATGGTAGTTATATTATTTTGTGCCTGTATGTGGATGATATGCTTGTTGTAGGGAAGAACATGTAGGAAATAAAGGTACTCAAGAAGCAACTAGGTGACTCCTTTGCTTTATGAAGGATTTGGGGCAGCAAAAAAAAATCCTTGGTATGAGAATAACTTGGAACAGGAAGGAGAGGAAGTTGGTGTTATCTCAAGAAGAGTACATAAAGAAGGTCTTGGAGAGGTTTAGTATGCGTAGGATGCTAAATTGGTTAGTACCCCTTTGGCAGGTCACTTTAAATTATCAAAGGAGTAGAGTCCCAAGACTGAGGAGGATAAAATCTAGATTTCAGGGTACCATACTCATCAGTGGTTGGTAGCTTGATGTATGCTATGGTATGCACTAGGCCTAACATTTCCCATGTAGTGGGAGTAGTGAGCAGGTTTATGAGTGATCAGGTAGAGAGCACTAGCGAAGGTAGTGAAGTGGATCCTTGGTATTTGAGAGGGACCATGGGACAACATTGTGTTTCAGTGGATCAGACACTACATTGTGTGGTTATGTAGATTCGGACATGGCAGGAGATTTGGATAGTAGGAGGAGCATGACAAGTTATGTATTTATGGTTGGTGATACAACGGTGAGTTGGATTTCATGGTTACAAAAGGTTGTGGCTTTGTCAACCATAGAGGCTGAGTATGTTGTTGCCACAGAGGCAAACAAGGAGATGATTTGGCTACTGATAGTTGCTTGATGAGTTGGTTCATAAGCAAGGAAGTTGGGAGACTACATAGTGATAGTCAGAGCATTATTCATTTAGTGAAGAACTCCACTTTTCACTCTAGGATGAAGCACATTTAGCTGAGATATCATTTCATCAGGGAAGCTTTGGAAGAAGATAAGTTGAAGCTAGAAAAGATTCATACCAGTCAGAATCCTATGGATATGATGACCAAGGCGGTCACAAGGGAGAAGTTGAAGTTGTGTTCAACTTTGATTGGCCTTCATGGTTGATAATGAAGGGTTGAGAACTTTTCTCAGTAGGAACAGTCTCCAAGTGGGAGATTGTTGGGGTGTGGAGCCTATTTTTGGTCTTCTCAAATCAGTATTGAAGTGTGGAGTTCAAATTGGGAAGATGAAAGGTCATGACCATTTCTTTTCCATCCATGGGAAGATGAAAGGTCATGACAGTTTCTTTTCCAGCCATGGGAAGATGAAAGGTCATGACTTTCAAACTTCTAGGGTTGGCTTTTGGACTTCTTAAAGGATTGTAATCCTATAAATAGAGGTGTTAGGGTATCTTGAAGATATCTTGTGTGTTCAAGAGGTCTTGAGTCTTAGTGATCAAGAGGTGATCAAGAGTGATCAAGGTTAAGCAATTGGGTGTCAATTGTGGTTTAGATGTGGTTTAGCATCTTTGGAATTTTGTTGTGAGTTCATAATTGAGAGAAGACTGTGAGAGTTGTTTTACTCTTGTTGATAATAAAATCTGAGCAATTTCTTGGTGGACGTAGCCCACATTGGGTGAACCACGTTAAATCTTGTCTTGTCTTCTTTTTTGCATTATTTATTTATGCAAACCATTCTATTATATTTTTCTGCATGTATATGAAATTTTAACCATAGAAGTATAAGGTAATTTTATATAGTTTCCTATTTGTTGATATGATGTTTTTGATTAATAGGATGCACTCAAAGTTTTACTAAGACTTAAAAGATGAGAATGTATGCAACTTGTTTGACAAAATTTCCACCTAAGAAAAATCAGCATAACTCACACATTTTAAAGATTTAGATCCTAAAATTTTATAGGAATGGTCATGGGGTATACTTTGAAATTGGGTTTGATAGATGATTTTTTCTGAAACCAAATATTTTGTGAGATATTTGTGGTTGAATGCTACAGGTCAGCAATGGGCAGAGTATCAAGAAACTAGTTTTGAAGACCATGGTTAGAGAGTTGGTAAGGGGCCTAAAGTTTTAGTTGGATGTATTTAACATAACCTACCAAATGTGAATGGTATCATGAATCCATTGAAGTAGGACTCCATTGTGAGGGTAAAGGGTAGCCAAGAGGTATGTATGCCAAGAGAGCTCATAAGTGGATTTTTAAAGCATGAAATTGTCTTGCATGTGAGGATAGTCTTGCACATTTATAAGACATTGGCTCAATGATCACAAAGTGATCACCTCTAAAAATTTCTCTCAAGGGAACTCTTCTCTTTAATTTTATTTTATATAGCTATGAGCATTACTATGAGTAGGTATAAGGGAGAAATGTAACTCAAAGTGTTTGGAGCCTAATAAGAGTGTATAGAACCTTTTGAGAATGATCCTCATAGCAGGTGGAGAGTATAAATTAGTACAAGGAGAAATTTTAGCTCTTGAGAAGTAAAGAACAAAATTTTAGGCATGAAATAATGATATAACAAGGTTCAAGCTCATAACCCCTACACCAAACAATCACCCTCATTATCTAGGTGGGCTGATAATTACTCATTCAATTTACCTTCCCCTCACACTCCTCCTCTCAAGGTTCTAACAATGGTTCATTAGTTAGGATCTGAGGAGATTTATCAACCTACGTATAGCGTTATCCTTGAGCTCTCCAGCTCAAACAACATGACATGCACAAGAGAGCAAGGGTCCAATCCTCAGTTCTTGTTTAGACCAAAAATCAACATGTAATCTATTTTTCTCCCATCTTACATATTACCAAATGATGATCTCTAGCATGCTTCACCCTAAGTGATGAGCATCTTAACGCAATAGACCAGTCCTTGTACCGAATGCAAGAGTACACCCATATTCTTCTTCAAAATAACTCTTCTACCCCTCCTACAACAAGTAATTAATCGAAAGAGGGGTGGCATCTCATGGATCAATATATAGTAGGAAATCATATGCCTTTACCTCCTAACCAAACCTAGAATATGCTTGAATCAAATCCAACACCATCTGTGGGTGATGTAATTTTGTCATTGGTGGATAGAGTTAGGGAACTAGAACTTTCCGGCCTTCTCATGCTACACTTTTTGTAGGGAAGGCAAGATCCCCACCATGTCATCTCACATGTCATTCACACTTATGGGTACCCTTCGCAAGCTCCAACGTAAGTATGTTCTTGAATTCCATTCCAACTAGAAATGCGATGTTCCCCAATTTCACACCTTCTACTAAGTACCAAAATTATTTCTCGTCGTACCTCCACATGCATTCTAAATCATTGCGGTCATCATCCCAATAGAAAAACAATGTAACAAGAAGTGTGTGTATAAGATTACATGTTTTCCTTTCCCAACTCATATGCTTAGCCTCAGGGATGCCTTACACCCCTACAAATGCTTATGTTGTGCCATATCAGTCTCTTATTCCTCCCCACCTCCCCATCAAGGGTCGTCCATGGTAGAGTCTTATGTATTGGGCACATATGTTGAATATCTCAAGGAGCCCCTTGAATTTACCATATGAAGTGTAATGCTTCCACGACCACTTCTGAATTGCCAAATTTCAAAGGGAATGGGACGTAAATGTGCATATCAAAGCGTATGTGACTTTCGTCAGAGAGATTCTCCCATGGGACGCAATTGTAGCTAAAATTTTCCCCAAAATCCTTAAGGGTATTTCTCTCTACTAGTACTACAGGATACTAGAAGCCTCGATTCATTCATTTAAGTAACTCATATCCAAGTTTATAAAGGCTTTTTACATGAAAAAACTTTTTCAAACAAGAATAAGGGAGTTCCTCCACATCAAGCAAAAACATAATGAATCCATTGCCCATTTCATTCAAAGATGGCGAAAGAAAGTCCTCTACTCCTCGGCTAGTGCTCCAAACATGGACCAAACAGAGCTTTATGACTTGTTCCTTCATTCTCTCAATTGAGAAACTAAGGAGGAGGTTCAAAAGTTTCCTCTTAGATGCTGCAAGGAGGTCTTGAGGGTGCTCTTTACATTGACCAAACGGTCATTGAATAGTGGCCGAATGACGTACAAATCAAATGGGAAATTGTTTCAACCCCTCTTAGGGTAATTCAAGCTACCTAAACGATTCAAACAACAATAACGAAGGACTTAAAGTCCTCAATAATAACAAGATTGGTGCTACCATGCACTGAGACTAAGTAACCGACCATTCCAAGAATTTGAATGTTGTTAACACCAACAATGTGAATAACGATAACAATAATGCAAATACTAACAATCAAAGGAGTAACAACTTCACTCCTTCCGTTAATATAGTTGACTTTAGTCATCCTCCTCCCCTACCTCGGTAATTCCAAGCCTAAGGTCCGGTTCAATACTTGTGTGGATATTATCCAAACCAATATTAGAACCGAGGCGGGAGGCCCCAAACTTCAACTTTAACAACCAACAACAATACAACAATAGAAACTATGGACAACAAAAAACTAGAATCAAAGACCTTGTGACTACGATCTTGATTTGTATTGCAATTTCCATAGGGTTAGAGGACATGACACTCGTATGTGTTGTGATTGCATTAAGTTTATATAAAGACTTCCAGGAGGACCAAATGTAACTCTTTTTAAGATTTTTTTGGATAATCCTATGGTACCAATGTAAAACATTCACATGGGACCTATTTTGCCTCATAATTCTACCCTTGGGATTTATAGAGACCCCTTTCCAACCCATCTTGAAAATAGAAATCTCAATCCTCTTGGGACCAATAAAGGGACGCCTATTAGAAATAATGATCATGAGGTGTCTTTAAATAAACCCTCTAGTCACTCCTCCTTTAGAAGGTCTAAATTAGACCAAGATTGTGGGTTTCGTGAAGTTAGAAATTGAACCCGAAGTTAATGCGGTGACCATTGCACCTAAGATTATTCTTCACAACCTCTTCCCATCTATCCTTCCATGTCAAACGATACACTAGTGGCTCCCAAACTAGTAGGGAACTATGATCTCATTACAAATTTGACCAAGACCTTCTATCACATTTTCTTTTTGGATTTGTTGAAGAACTTACTCAAGCGCATCGAGTGGATTTGTTAGACACCTTAGGCCTTGGCCATCTAATTCACATCACCCCTCCTCTAGAGGCCCAAGATAATCACATAGAATTTGATGTCTATCCTCGGGAAGCCTGAGAGAGATGTTGGTTTCATATTCAACATTCGCAAGATACCAACAGATGCGAAGTTGACATGAAGAGGTGATCCTGCATTGTACCTCCAAGTTTGTATTTACAACAACTATGTAAAGTGTGCAATGATAAATGATAAGGGGCTTCCATCAATATAGTCCCTTTTCGTTTCTTCAAAATATAGGATATAGAGAAACCAATTTTTCTTCAACGTGAAATACGTTGAGAGGATATGATAGCCTCAAGGAAACATCCATATGAACTACAATGCTTATAGTTACCCATAGACAAAAGACTATGTTGATGAGTTTTACAAGATAGATTGGGAAACTAACTATAATATGATCCTTGATCGACTCTAGATACATAGAATGAAGATAATACCTTCTACATTTTTTTAAGGGGTCGAGTCCTACACTTGGGTAAGGTTTTCATAGATTAGGGTGACGTACGTACCCAAAATTATAGGGTACTACACCACCGGAACAACGTAACACGTGCCCCAATGATGATACAGGTCTCCTCGCAAGGTGTTTGGGATCTGGAAAAGCTCTCCAAGTATGCGTTAACATCCCGCATGTCCCGCTTATCCTGTGTGCTTTGTTGTTCTCTTTTCCCCTCTTTTCTTTGTGTTTTGTTCTTGATTCTGAAACCACCACCGCCTCGGGCGGCGGTCTCGTGACCGCCGCCTAAGTGGGGTGGTGGTCTGTAACCGCCACCCTAATCTGGGGTGGAAGTCCTTCACGCGTTTTCAGAATGTTATTTTTAACGCGAATCACGTAAAATTTCAATGTTTACCAACTTTTTTCACCGCCTTTGCTTGTATTTATGATTCTGGTTCCCTGGAATAGTGTTTTGGCATTGTTTATGGTTTAAGAGATGAATTTGGTTTTTACCTTTGGGTAAATGGAAATGCTATAAATAGCTTGGCTTGTGCTCAAGAAAATAGGCCCTCAAATTTGCCTCTAAATTTCTCATTTCAATAGTTTAGCCTTTTAATTTTTTGCTTAGAATTCATAGTTTCATTTGTTGTATGCATGGTTTGTATTGTTTAGATGTCGAAGCCACATATCCTCCTTGTGCAAATGTTGTTATTATTTCATCCAATCAATTGGAGTAGGATAGTTTTTTTTCAAAAGGAAGCCATTAAAAGTTGCAGGTTTTGTTCCTCAAACAAGATAGTTTTAGGTTTTGGACATTTTATGTTACATGACTCGCAATAAATCCCACTAGGAATTACATAAGCCAAGCTTTGTACTCTTGCTATCCCTCTCCTACTGCATTGTATTCAGCCACTTGTATCCTAAGCTACCATTGCTCCAATATCTACTTCTGTTGATGCTAGCATTACACGCTTTTCTAGGTCCATGTGAGAAAGAAGGAACGAGGAGATCACATTGAGGGGACAAGGTCACACACCATTGGATTCGCCATTATTCTACAGAATCCAGGTTCTAGCTTTCAAAGTTCTAGTTAAAAGCATATCAAATAAAGTAGCTAATCATTTCATTTTAGTTAATTTTACTTTCGATATTGCCAGGGAAGTTGTGGGGATTGATGGTTTCTGAGAAACTATGATTCACTCCTCACTTCTGAGGTAGGATCGAGAGTCTTTCAAATAGAGTAGATCAGTTATCAGGTTATTTAAAATAGATCTACAAATTACACAGACAAGTAGCTATACTCGGTTGCTTTGTTTGTTTTAATTACATTATTAGTTTAGTTGTCAATTTTAGATATATTAGATAATTGCTCTTTAAAATTTGTTTAGTAGTTTATCAATAAGTATCAAACTTAGAAATATACGTAGATATATCTTGCATATTTAGTTTATTCTGTCATTAGCTAGATTCCCATGCTCGCTTGTCACTTTTCCATCGTACAAAATTGGTGAACCCGACGTGAAAACACAGTGCTTTCGTTATTACCTCTTTCTTCCACCTTCCCTCCTTCCCATTATTCTGCGGGTATTCATATACCCCTCGAATATGTCGGGATTCGATGCATATGGCAGACCTCTCCTAGGTCTTGAGGCATACTACGCTCAACTGAATAGACAGTCATCACCCTCGCTCTCAGTATGGGGTGACAATTATTCAGCCAACCGGTTGTCAACACAAACTCCACCTCCAAGGACTAGATATAGCTCATCTTTCCAAACAGAGGAGTTGGATCAACTCGCTCAAACACAACAAACAGAGCCTTCAGGCTCGAACAATATGATGTTCACAGGAGAATTTGGTTCATCTCCTCAGGTGCTTTGCTTAGACCACAAATTAGTAGACAATCAGATCCATACCCGGTTTTAGATGATGAGCATTCAGTGCGTTATGCCAGGAATGAACAACGCTCTCGGAGTATGTACCCACCTATAGGAAGTTTACAAACACAACCCGAGATCTCATTTCAAGAAAATACCTCCATGCCACTACATATAGGAAATGCCCTTGGGGAAACTTGGCAGGGCAATGATCAATTCATAGCGGGATATCACATGCCTATACAACATCAGGATATACAACAAATGCCACTAAGGCAAAATACCGTGACTTCACCGAATGAAGTCATTTTGACTTTAGTAGAAAAGGTTAGAGGATTAGAACTTGCTCAAGCAAATCAAAATTCTCAATTCATGCAGGCAGGAAGTTCCAATCCTCCACACCATCCTAGCCAAGTAGACCTCCTCACAGGAATAGGCACGTTGGGCATGCCTCCTCAATATTCACAACAAACGCCAACTAGAACCGCCATTTCTAATACCGTTCCAGTACCTCCCGGTCTAGTACAAAATAATTCATTCCTAGACAATCCCCCTTCATACTTAAACATGTACTCCAAATCACCACAGGGAGATATGTTCTCCTCTCCCGGCATGTTTCTCAACCACAGGGGTTTCTTATGCCCCTACCAATGCATACGCTACACCATATCAACAACCCATTCCACCGCCGCCTCCTCAGCAGGTACCATCAATGGTCGAAACCTACGTGATAGGGACTTATTCAGAATATTTGAAAGAACCCTTAGACTTCACCATACAAAGCATCATGCTTCCAAGACCTCTTCCGATTTACCCAAATACAAAGGGGAGGGAGACCCGAACGCACATATCAAAGCCTACGCCACAACCATTCGAGAACTGCTCCCTTGGGATGGGGTTGTTGCTAAAATATTCCCCAAAACCTTGGAGGGCATCACCTCGATTGGTATTATAGAATACCTGAGGCTTCCATCCATTCATTTAAATAGCTTGTTTCAGAATTCATTAAAGCATTTGACATGAACAAACTATTGAGAACAAGAATCAGGGAATTCTTGCACATTAAGCAAGAACACAATGAATCTATCACTCATTTTATCCAGAGATGGCGTACAGTCCTTTATTCTTGCCAGTGCTCCAAACATGGACCAAATGGAACTATGTGATTTATTCCTTCATTCTCTCAGCAGAGAAGTGAAGGAAGAAGTCCAGAAGTTCCCACTAAAGACTTACGATGAAGTACTTGAGAGTGCTCTCCGAATAGATCAAGCGGCAATAGATAGTGGTCGCAAGACATGTATGGAGCAAATGGGAGGTTAATCACCTCCAACCAGAATACTACGACTTACCCTACTACCACAAATGTCAATCAAGGACCTAAAGTCCTTAATAAAAATCACGGAGTGACAACAGATGGAGTAACTGATCAGGCTAAAAAGGTAAATGTTGTGAATACTCCACCACTAATGAACAACCAACGAAACAACAACTTTACCCCAACAATCAATGTAGTGGATTTTAATCATCCAACAACAACAACAACAATGACGAAAAACCTTACAAAGGGTCCAAGCCAAAACTCAACTAGATATCAAAACTAGAACCAAAACCAAAAACAACAAATGCAAAACTTTAATCCTAATAGGCAACGGTTTGATCAGAGTTTTGGGCCACAATATGCACCAAGCCAGCAACCTAGGAATTACAATCCTAACTCATATTGTGGTTTCCACAAAATTTGAGGCCATGACACTAGAACGTGTCGTGACTACAATAAATTCATGCAACATTTGTCCAGAGGAACAAAGACAACTTTTCATAGATATGTTCTTTGCAGATCCGCATCACCGGCTTGAAATAATTTTACGGGGGTAGTTTCCCCTCAAAACACACCCCTCAAAATCTTTAATGATCCGCTCCCAAACCACAATAACAACAGGTTAAATCCAAATGGGACAAATAAGGGAATAATGACAGGAAGTAATGATCATGAAGCCTCGACTTCACTAAATCCATTAGTTGCACCACAATTAGGAAGTCAGCCGTAACCCAAGATAGTCGGTTTAGTGGAATTAGATGCCAAACTACCCGTGGAAGCAGAACAAGGACACGAGAGTATTCCTCTTAGCCAAGTCCAAGTTACTCCGGAGACAGATAACATCCAACAAATATTAGTAAAACCCGTGGGTGCCTACGATTTAATTAGTGATCTAACAAAAACCTTCTCACACATTTCTTTTTTGGACTTACTGAAGAACTCTCCTGCCCACAGGGCTGCTCTTTTAGAGGCATTAGGTTTAGGTCATTTAATTAACATCACTCCACCTCCCGAAACACAAGTAAACCATATAGACTTTGATATCCACCCTCGGGGCAGCCGGATAGGGATATCGAGTTTATATTCGAAATAAACAAAATGCCAACAGACAGCTGAGATTGCACGCAGAGGTGATCCAGCCTTACATTTGCAAGTATGGGTTTATAAAAATTATGTGAAGTGCGCGATGGTTGACGATGGGGCAGCGGTTAACATAGTCCCCTTCTCTTTCCTTCAAAAGCTAGGGTATGGAGAAACGAATTGTTCCACGACTCGAAATACATTAAGAGGCTATGATAGCCTTAAAGCCATGTCGATTGGAATGATAATACTACTGGTCACCTTAGGACCCAAAACAATCCTGACTGAGTTTTATATTATAGATCGGGAAACCAACTATAATATGATCCTTGGCCGACCATGGATACACCGTATGAAGGCAATCCCCTCTACATTATTTCAAGAAGTAAGATTCTTGCATTTAGGAAAGGTGTTCATAGCCAAAGGTGATCCAAAGCCATTCGATATACACCTAGCTGACTTAAAGAAAAGACCAGGCATTCACTCAGAGTTTGAACTCCCAACAAACCAACTTAATAAACCCACCGATGCAAAACCGGAAGAAAAGTTGGTACCTACAACAGATCTTGAGACTATGAGCCTAATCAAGACTATCCCAGCCCTCAAGGATGAGGCTAACATTGTAGAAATAGTATCATTAGGAACTACTGCAAAAATTGTTGAATTATTAGAACAGGATCTACCGATGTTCCTACCATTTGATTATGTAGGCATGGGATATACCCTAGGTGTTGGTTCTCTTCCAGCAGAGGATCTCTGCATGGTAGAAGTAACCGAAGCAGAAGATGTTAACACAACAAATATCCCAACGGCCATATTCCCAGCTAAATATTGGACTCTCCATTTCGATGGAGCTAGATGTCGTTATGGAGTTGGGGCAGGTGTAATCTTTACTTCTCCCGAGGGAAAAATCCTACCATTTTCCTTTAAACTAAATTTCGAATGTACGAACAACGGTGTTGAGTATGAAGCCCTCCTCCTTGGCCTCATCTTAGCTAAGAGGATTGGTGTTAATAACATCAGGGTGTTAGGAGACTCACAATTGGTAGCAAACCAAGTCTTTGAGGTGTATGAAACCAAAGCCGAGCACTTCTGACTCTACAAAATAGTTGTATTGGATTTGAGCAAAGAGTTTGACTTCATATCAATTGAAGCAATCCCATGAGAACAAAATCTTCTCACCGATTCTATAGCAACCTCAGCATCACACTTCACTCCAAACAACGAGTTGGAAGATACCCGTTTCATGGTATCCCTTCGTACTGAACCATTGGTGAAAAAATGTCAAACCCTCTTTTAACAAACATAGATGAGAACAAATCTACTATCCTAGACCACATTGATAGTGATAGAGCCACTCTGGATTACTTAAATGCCTATGCAGTGCTACATCTCACCCATCACGTGATAGATTTGTCCTTAATCCCACATTCATCTTCCTACTTCGGAAATCCCATGATAGAGCTTCCCCCACAAGAGGAACTCAGCATATACACAGTAGAAAATGGAGACGATCTGGAATTACTTCCAGCCCCGCCTGAGTTTGAAGAAGGTAACGCTTCTTTAATCGAAGAAACAATTGATATTAACATCGGAACGGAGGATGAACCAAATATCTTGAAACTAGGATCCTCGTTAACTCCAGCAGAAGTAGAAATACACACTTGAATCCTCAAGGAGCATCAGAAAGCCTTCGCATTTAATTATAAAGAAATGACAGGAGTTACACCACACATCGCGGTACATAACCTCGTCACCAAGTCAGATGCAAAGCCAATTAAACAAAAATCGAGACCAATGAAACCTAAGGTAGCTCTCATGGTAAAGGAAGAAGTAATGAAACTCCTCCAAGTAGGATTCATCAAACCGGTCGATTACTCTCAGTGGGTATCTAATATCATTCCCGTTCTAAAAAAATGGGAAGATACGCATCTGCATAGACTTCGAGACATTAATAAGGCATGCCCCAAGGATGACTTCCCGTTACCATCCATTGACGTCATCGTTGACATGCACATTGGATTTGAGCTTTTGTCCCTCATGGATGGGTTCTCAGGATACAATCAAATCAGAATATCTGAACAAGACCAAGCCAAAACCATGTTTATAACTCCTTGGGGAACCTATTGCTATGTTGTTATGCCGTTCGGTCTCAAGAATGTTGGCGCTACATACCAATGGGCAATGACATACATATTTCATGATCTTATTCACAAAATCATGGAGTCCTATGTAGATGACTTGTTGGCCAAGGCCAGGAAGCGTTGTGATCACCGGAAGTACTCGCATCATCCTTTCACGTCTAATAGAATACAGAGTCACACTAAATCTAGAAAAATGTGTCTTTGGTGTGACAGGAGGGAAGCTCCTAGGTTACATTATATCGTCATGAGGGATCGATGTAGACCCAGCCAAAATCTGGGTTGTTCTCGAAATGATCCCACCTTCGGATGAATTGGAATCAGGTCATTTCTTGGAAAACTCGGTGCAATCCAAAGATTCATCCCGATTTAAGCTTTTCCATTCATCCAATCAACAATCTACTCAAGAAAGATTATAGTACCGATTGGACTAAAGACTGCAACGAAGCTTTCAAAGTTGTTAAGTGTTTCCTATTGTCACCACCCACGCTAATGCCACCTAAGCTAGACCGCCCTTTAATCTTATACTCACGAGCTACCAATGTCTCGCTAGCCTGCATGCTAGCCCAAGAAGATGATGACAAATGAGAATGTGCGATCTATTTCATTAGCTGAACATTGCTTAACTATGAAACACGTTATACATCAAGCAGAATGAGAATGCCTTGCCATAGTCTTCGCAACCAAATGCTTAAGACATTACATGCTAAATCAAGAAACAAAAGTCATTATAAAAATAGACCATTTACGAACTTTCCTCACGCAAGGATCCTTGTCTAAAAAGGTTGGATGCTTTATAACCTTAATGGGTGAATTCGAATTAACTTTTGTTAACTAGAAATCCGTTAAGGGGCAAGTCATTGCAGATTGGTTAGCTGATAACCCATTAGACAGAGGTGATCTAGTAGATCTGGACTTTCCCGATGAATGCATATACTACGTCGAAACTAGACCTCCCATCTCTGAATGTCCTTGGTATACTGATATTATTAATTATATCATGGACCATACTTATCCAGAAGATGCTACACCACAACAAAGAAGGTGGTTATGCATTATCATAGCTAAATACGTTATTATAGAACATGTGCTCTATCGTAAGGCTTTCGATGGAATGCTCCTAAGGTGTGTTGACACAGAAGAATCCAAAAAAATTCTATACGAATCTCACAAGTGGCATGTGTGGAGGCCACTTCGGTGGCCATGCCACCACTCGCAAAATACACCGGATGGGCTATTTCTGGCCCACTCTAGAACACGACGCAGTAGAGTTTGTATGCAGGTGTCATAAATGCCAAGAATTCTCCCACGAGATTCACATGCCGGCACAAGCTCTACAACCAATCGCTACTCCATGGCCCTTTTCTATGTGGGGCCTAGATTTGATAGGGAAATTCTCTCCCTCATCTATAGATGGCCATAACTTCATAATCATGGCCACCGAGTACTTTACCAAATGGGTAGAGGCTATGCCTCTTACCACTATACCAGGTTCCGTGATCACCAAGTTCATTTTGAACTAGATCATTTGTAGGTACGGTGTCCCACAAATCATTATCTCAGATAATGGTACTTCCTTTAAGAATGACGAGGTCCATGAACTATGCAGTAAATTTAAAATAAGTCATCATACGGCCTCTCTGTATTACCCTCAAGCCAACGGGCAGGCTGAAGCAACAAACAAAACATTAAAGGCCATTCTTCTCAAAACGGTGAAAGAAAACAAAAGAGATTGGCATTTAAAGTTATACCCGGCCTTGTGGGCCCACCGAACCTCAATAAGAACACCAACAGGAGCAACTCCTTTCTCACTGGTATTCGGAGCGGAAGCAGTTCTCCCACTTGAGGTTGAAATACCCAGATCTCGTATTTCATTACAAGGGATTCTGGATGAAGAAGCTTATAGAGAAGCACGTCTCTCCCAACTAGAAAGCCTAGATGAGGCCAGGTTAGATGTTGAACAGCGGCATAGAGTTTATGCTGACCGGATGTGCCGATAGTATAACAAAAAGGTCTATGAACGAGATATATATGAAGGAGATCTAGTTCTAAGACTAGATAGCCGGATCGATAAAAAGATCGGCGAAGGAAGGAAATTCCAGCCCAAATGGTTGGGCCCATACCGAGTCATGAAGGACTATGGAAATGGTGCATATCTCTTATGTACACTGGAAGGCGAGGAATTTGGTGAAACTGTCAATTCCCTGCACCTTAAATGATTCTATGCATAAGCAACCAACACTATTTGTATAAATATATCTACATTGCATCTTCATGTAGTTAGGTTCATTTTGTCCACTTGTTTCATACAATTTTGTGATCAAGGAACTCATTCTCAAAGCAATTCATTACAACTTCTGATGTTATTGGCATGAACACTCTAATCATACTTCTTCACTTCCATAGCATCATCAATCGTGTCATAATCATTTCATCAGATAAAGCTAGATATAACAAAGCCTTAATGGTAACCATACCAAGATCTGCATGCTTGTTCTCATCTTTGGTTTCTTCTAGGATAGGTGCCTTGCCTATGGTCTGTTCTAGAAGCTTCATCGTGTCACATCTATCCCCTATGTATATCTCTTTGGAAATAAGAACACACTGACATTTTGCTCAAATAAGCAAGTCAAACATAGATCAAATAGAAAATTTTATTTTTACACATTTCCTTGCCCTACCAACCTTCGGTGATGAGCTTGCGTCTCTTACTAGTGACGTAGGGTTGGGAAAGGATGGGAATGCCCTTACTCGCCTATACCTTGTCCATGGTGATAAGCCCACGCTTCTTACTAGTAGCATGGGGCAAGGTGTAGGGGGTCCTCTTGACAAATAAACGTTGAAGGTCATAAGAAAACAATTCCAATGAACTTTTGAAATTTTGAGTCAAAAACAAATGAATCAGATGTCCAAAATTCCAAGAGAGTTCAAAACCCTGAAACCCAGATTTTGTCTACCATGTGGCCATCTACGGATCTAAGTCTAGATAAACCGCAAAGCAAGTTGCATCCCAAACTATGGAGTCACTCGAGTAGAGTAAGCTTGTAGCATCCTAATTTGGTTCCACCAAAGCTTTGTCTATCTCTCATCACTACCATTTCAACACATTTCATAACTTGTGCCCTTTCTAGCTCTCGGTGATGAGCCCTCGCATCTTACTAGTTGCGTGGAGTTAGGAGTGGGGCAAGTTTATCTGCTCATCATACCAGTTTATCATCACATTTTTCAAAACAAATATGAAGTACCGAAAAATTGCTTATAAGAAACTAGAGTTTAAAATCACATTGTGTTTACATTATCATATATCAGCATCACAAAATACAAAAAGAAAGTAAACATTTGTATCATTTGTTCTCCATTGCATACATTCTGAAAAGCATATAAACATAACATTATAGTTTACATATGGAAAACAAAGTCATAAATGCCAAGAGTCTGATCCAAAAAGAATATATATATATAATATATATATATATATATATATATAAACGATCAAGTTTCCTGTACAATGCCATCATGCACTAAGCATGGTCAAAACACTCAAAGAGCCCGGGAAATACAAAATACATCATACAAACAGTCTAAGAGAGCCAAATGGCTTCTCAACCCCTATGAGATCCCTCTGAGGGTGCACGTCCACATCTGGGACTCCGGCTACGCCGGTGCTCTGAGTGCATGGAGGGCTCACGATCCCGAGGAGCAGCTGCGGTCTCGCCATGAGAGTGACTCCTCATCAGGCGCTCTGTTGTCTGTATACCCTACCAGCTCGGTACGGAGGGTAGACACCATCTGGCCACATGCCAGATAGGAGCAAAGACGTCGGTATGCCTACCGGCTGCTGAAGGCTCCCCTGCATCCACGGATAGCTCGCACGGGTCTTCTCCATAGGGATCATCAGGGTATCAGTACATACCCGGTGAATCAGATCTCGCCACTCATCAGCAGTCTCTGCAAGCAAAGGAGAAAATCCAATTAGAAATAATCAAGAGATAAAAACAAAAACAAACAAGAGTAGAGACAACAACTAAGACAAATCCTAGCTAAAGACAAATATTAAGAGAGGGATGGTAACTCACTCGGATCTCCAGGCCTCCAAGAGGGATCCCTAGGGTCAGCACCTGCCACAGATGCCGCCGCTGACTGAGGTACTCCTCCCATGGCTGGAGCAACATAGCGTCCTGCTACGGACTCATCCTCTCCACCAAGGCCCTGAGAGAGTGGCTCCTCTGAAGCCAGAGTCACCCTCTCCGCACTCTGCTCCGCCCTCTCACCTGTAAGATATCCTGAGTGTCATGCCACTCAGGATCACTGTCCTCCTCTCCACCCGACTCGACTGACCTCAGCCTCGGTCTCCTCCTCTATCTCCCCCTGTGAACTCCTCGGACTCAGAGTCTATGTCAATGGGGTCGTCGCTGTTGTGGGCGGGACCGGCGGTAATCTGAAGTAAGGGTGCTGAGGGGCACCGGCTCTCCCTCGAGCTCGTACTACCCACCTAGCTGTAATGGGGACACAGGAGTAATAATTGTCCAACCACGGCCTCTAGGACCTCCCCTGGCCTCTCGAACTGATCTATATACTGGCACCACCAGGGGAAGCATACCCACGTAAGGTAGGCCAAACTGCTGAGGCACTCGACCAAAAGGATGTATCTCCACCCTCCCCACCCTGTCAACAAGTTGCCCTGTGGTGGAGCAAGAAATCAAAGTAAGAGCCTCCTCGCCCCATAAACCTGCCATGGCCTGATAAGGTGTAGCCTCCATGTCATCAGTGGTCAAAGAGTGAACGAGCTGGTGAGGTGCTCTGAGCACCGACATGTCTATCCATCTGGCTGCCCTCACAGCTCAAGATCTGCCACCTCTACACCTCTACCATAGGGGATGAAATGCTTGTAGACCCAGCTCATAACTAGGGTCGGATGGCTCAATGACTGCCCTGTAAATGGACCACCCTGTACAAATCATGGTAGGTAGTCCCAAGTATGTCGGCTCCCCAGGCATAAATCCGGCCATGTCCCTCAATCTGTGCAATGATGGGGGACCAGCAATATAATAAAGTGTCTCCTCCCTTGTCCCCGATCAATCTCGAGGCAAGGATCCCCATGATGGCCTGGCGAATCAAGGGGATAGGTAGGCTAGGAATAGATCGGACCCTCACCCCCTTCTTCGAACTAGTGGAGATAACTGCATCTCCCATATATGAGGCCCACTGTACTGTCTGAGCCCGTGACCCTGCTGTCTCAAGAGTGAGCCGTCTCCGATGATCGGGACCCCAGTATATGGTAAACATCCTCTAAAGTAATGGTCCACTCACCTCGGACCCCTGGTAATCGGAAAGTGTTCGATCTACATCCCAATATGAAAATAAGTCACAGAGTATGTGACTAGATGGTGCAACATGCGGAACCCGTGATATGCGCAGTATACCGGCCCTCTGAAGAGTGTCCTGCTCATCCTGAGAAAGGGCATCTAATACTGCTGGGAGCCAATCACACTCTCTCTCTCGGCTCCATCGAATATACTCCTCCCTCACTGCATACACCCAAAAACACACAAAACAGAGTAAGTTAGTATCCAAATGACTTTAGAAAAATCATGAAAGCAGGTAAAGATGCTAAAAATGCAAAAATGAATTCAAATAAGTGTTATTTAGGCATTCTGTGAAGGACCACGCCACGAGCAGGGTGGCGGTTCCGTAATCACCGCCTTAAAGGCGGCGGTCTTGTAACCCGATCCGCGGCGGTCATGTAATGCACCACCACCTGCCCGGGCGGCGGTCGTGTCCCAAATTTTTATACAGGTCACATGCCCTAAATGACGCCTAAAAACACAAATAAAGCCCATTTTGACTCAAACAGAGCCTACCCAGTAGGTGCCCCCTAGATAAACCTATTAAAACTGACATTTTTGAAAATAACCCCCCCATGACAAAGATTTCAACATTTTAATCTTTTGGGGATAAAAATGGTAAATCGAGAAAAACTAACATGTGATCTCGTGGGTTGGTGTTCCACTCGTGGAGGCATGATCACGATCTCGTCCCGAACGTTTTGACTATACTCTCATGAGAAACCATCACCGTGGGTCCCAGAGCTCAAAATCAACCAAATCAACATGCGCAAATGAATAGGAAAATGGGCCCACTTTTACATATATAGCACCCTGACTTGTTTTAAATTCCCTTTTCACTAGGTTTGGAGCACCGATGGAGGTAAGTTCGCATCCCCGCACAAATGGTACGTCCTCATTTCATAATGTTTTAGTATTTATTATTCGATCTCTTTTGTCTATCTGCACTTGAGTCCTCTTTTCATTTTGCAGGTGGTGGGAATTTCGGATGGCATCATTTCGACACACGGACGTGTCAGGTATAACTTCTAACTTCCCATTTTGGGACCGCCATACTCGGATCCACCATTTTTACACCTCTTCATGGCTAAAATGATTCTCGAGGGGGAAATATGTACGTACCCAAAATTGTAGGGTATTGCACCCGTTGGAACAACGTAACACGTGCCCCAATGATGATACAGGTCTCCTCGCAAGGTGTTTGGGATCCGGAAAATCTCTCCAAGTATGCGTTAACATCCGCATGTCCCACTTAGCCCCTGTGTGCTTTGTTGTTCTCTTTTCCCCTCTTTTCTTTGTGTTTTGTTCTTTGATTCTGAAAACCAGGCGGCGGTCTCGTGACTTGCCCCAGGTAGGGCGGCGGTCCTGTAACCACCACCCTGCTCAGGGCGGCGGTCCTTCACGCATTTTCTAGAATGTTCTTTTTAATGCGACTCACGTAAATTTCAACGTTTACCAGCTTTTTTCACCGCCTTTGCTTGTATTTATGATTCTGGTTCCCTGGAATAGTGTTTTGGCATTGTTTATGGTTTAAGAGATCAATTTGGTTTTTACCTTTGGGTAAATGGAAATGCTATAAATAGTTGGCTTGTGCTCAAGCAAATGGCCCCTCAAATTTGCCTCCTTTGAATTTCTCATTTCAATAGTTTAGCCTTTCAATTTTTGCTTAGAATTCATAGTTTCATTTGTTGTATGCATGGTTAGTATTGTTTAGCTATCAGAAAGCCACATATCCTCCTTGTGCAAATGTTGTTATTATTTCATCCAATCAATTGGAGTAGGATAGTTTGCTTTTCAAAAGGAAGCCATTAAAAGTTGTAGGTTTTGTTCCTCAAACAGGATAGTTTCAGGTTCTGGACATTTTATGTTGCATGACTCGTAATAAATCCCGCTAGGAATTGCATAAGCCAAGCTCTGTACTCTTGCGTTATCCCTCTCCTACTCGCATTGTATTCAGTCTGTATCCTAAGCTGCCATTGCTCCAATATCTACTTCTGTTGATGCTAGCATTACACACTTTTCTGGGTCCACGTGAGCACGAAGGAACGAGGAGATCACACTGAGGGGACAAGGTCACACACCATCGGATTCGCCACTATTCTGTAGAATCCAGGTTCTAGCTTTCAAAGTTCTAGTTAAAAGCATATCAAATAGAGTAGCTAATCATTTCATTTCAGTTAAATTTTACTTTCGATATTGCCAGGGAAGTTGTGGGGATTGATAGTTTCTGAGAAACTATGATTCACTCCTCACTTCTGAGGTAGGATCGAGAGTCTTTCAAATAGAGTAGATCAGTTATCAGGTTATTTAGAATAGATCTACAAATTGCATAAACAAGTAGCTATACTCGGTTGCTTTGTTTGTTTTAATTGCGTTATTAGTTTAGTTGTCAATTTTAGATATATTAGATAATTGCTCTTTAAAATCTATTCAGTAGTTTATCAATAAGTATCAGACTTAGAAATATACGTAGATATATCTTGCATATTTAGTTTATTTTGTCATTAGTTAGCTTTATATCATTTTCTTTTGTATGACAATCACGGGACCTAGAGAGCCCAGAGAATACGTATTCGAGCCAATCGTGCCTCAACCCAATCTTATTATGGTAATAACTGATATAGATTAGAACCTTAGAATCCAAGTCTTCGAACAATAGTAGACTTACAACAGATCAGCTCACAGTTAAGCGGGTTAAATATAGAAGATGACCAAGCGCACACATTTTGGTCAAATCAGCCAAACTACAGATTACCCTAGATAAATATCCGCATGACTGTAGAAGGGCTTGAAAGAGAGAAAACGTTTGGTTGTGACCCTTTGGTCCCACAGCCAGATGCAGGAGACACTCTCACAGACATAGATACTAGCTTAAGAATTCAGGTTGCAGGAATACGCTGTGAGATACTCTGAGAAGATTACACAACTGTTAATTCTGAACATAGAGGCGAAAAGGCATACGACTATTGGATACTAGGGATTAGGGACTGATCCACACATGACCATAGCAGATCCACAACAACCACGAATCTACGGTTGTGACCCACAAATCTCACAACCCAACGAGTCCACAGGTCAATCAGACATAGATGTTGGCTTACGCACATTAGTATTCAGATCTACTCCACTTCCACCTACCATCATCACACAATTATCCTTGTTAGACATAGCAGCTAACAAAGCTAAAGATTTCTGGACTAGACCAGAGAATCGACCATAGAATCCGCTATATATCCATCATCCATCATATGACCCTATCTGGAGACATACACGAAACCATCCTAGGTCATTTTCCACGTATCCCACAACCTATAGATCGGATCACGCCAGAGCTCGATATTGATTGGAGCCTTCGAGCAGTCATCCTTGCCGACCGATCTATCATGCCAGTTTAGGTTAGGAGGGCCTTCTTTGCCTTAGATTCACAAATTCCACTGGTGCATGTCGAAGACATAAGATTGCTTGACTAGTTTGCCTATACCCCGCGTATGTTCCATCCCCACCGGCTGTCTCGGCATGACCTCGGGAGGTCGGGTACGAGGAATTTGACATCCATTTGGCCAATATAAACAAGAAACTTAAGGTTCATACTGAATTCAAAATCCCGATCAATCAGTTAAACAAGCCTCAAGGTTCGAAACCTAAGTCCCGCTTTGTCCCCATGATTGAGTTGGAAGCCTCCGAGGCAATTGAAGGGGTAAATCCTAACAAAAAGAAAGTCGCTGTAGTATAAACTATATCAACAAAAACTATGGTGAGATATTCAAGTTGTTGGAGAATGATTTGCTTATAATTATTCCTTTTGGTTCCTTCAAAGATAAGCCATGCTCTTGGTATCGCTTACTCTTCGAGATAATGGATTTGAAGAGATTTGCATGGTTGAAGTTTTGGAAGTTGGAGAGGAAGATTACATGAATGATCAAACTTCTATCTTCCTCGATAATTGTTAGACACTTAACTATGATGGTGTGAAGTGTCGCTATGACATTGGGGTAGGGGTTGTCCTTACTTCTCCGAAGAGAGGTTCGTGCCTTTTACTTTTAAGATAAAATTTGAATGTACAAATAACACCATAGAATACGAGACTATTCTTCTTGGTCTCATCTTAGTTAAGAGGATGGGTGTTAGTAATGTAAGAGTTTTGGGTGATTCCTAACTTGTCGTTAATCAATTCTCAAAATTTTATAAGACTAGAGCAGAGCACCTCAGGCTCTACAAGACCGCCTTCCTTGAGCTTATTAAAGGTTTTGACTTCATTTCTATCGAAGCCATACTTAGAGAGCAAAACCTCTTGGCCAATTCAATGACCACCTCTTCCTCTCGATTTTGTCCAAGCAAGGGCTTGAAAGAATCTAAGTTTACGATCTCATTTTGATCCAAACACCTAGTTCGAAAAGTGCCAACTAACACAATGTTAGCATATGTTGAGGCCGAGAATGAGCTTACCACCATGGAATTTGTGGAAAATGATGAGGCAATCCTAGGATTCCTCAACGCATACATTAATCTTCATACCACGCACCATAAGAAAGGATTTTCTCTTAAACCTCACCCTTACTCCTACTTTGGAGATCACACGTTGTATCCTTCCTCATTGGAGGTTTTGAGATCTATGAGGTAGAGGAAGAAGAGTTAGAACTACCTCTAGCCTCCACCTAAGTTTGAAGAGGGTAACACCTCTTTGATTGAAGGGACCATAAATATTAATATAGGGATGGAGGAGGAACATAAGATCTTGAAAATTGGTTCTTCTCTTACTCCGAGATGAGATAGAAGCACATACAAAGGTGCTCAAAGAACATTCAAAAGACTTTGCATTCAATTACAAGGAAATGACAAGAATCACTCTGATTTAGTGGTTCACAACCTTGTCACAAAGCCCGATGTCAAGCCCGTGAAGCAAAAGTCACGACCCATGAAGCCAAAGGTAGCTTTAATGGTTAAGGAGGAAGTAATGAAGCTTCTTCATGTGGGTTTAATTAAACCAATGGACTATTCCATGTGTGTGTCTAACATTGTCCCGGTCCTTAAAAAGAACTAGAACAAAGCATGTCCTAAGATGACATCAAAAAAACATGTCCTAAGGATGACTTCCCATTTCCTTCCATCAATGTCATTGTAGATGCAATGATGGGTTATGAGTTATTGTCACTTATGGCTGGCTTTTTTGGCTAGAATCGATAAGGATCTCCGAGGAAGATCAGACCAAGACTACCTTTACTACTCCTTGGGGGACCTTTTGCTACGTATTCATACCATTTGGCTTGAAAAATGCTAGAGCCACCTACCAACAATCGATGACATATATCTTCCATGATATTATTCACAAGATTGTGGAATCTTATGTCAATAACCTTTTGGATAAGTCTAGGAAGTGTTGTGATCACCCTGAGGTGCTTCACGTTATCCTCTTGCATCTTATCGAATACGGTGTAATGTTGAATCCGAGAAAAGTGCGTATTTGGAGTGATGGGAGGCAAACTGCTTTCACCATTTTCTTTATGTTTTTGAATGATGAAATAGATAGGGTTATGGGCTAGGTGGAATACCTATTAAATGGGTTGGTTAGAGGTTGATGCGTGTGTTTTGACTTATTGACCCAATACCGATTGTGAGAGCTTCCTTTTGGCTAGGAGGAACTTCCCGTAATAGAAAACAAGACCATAACAAAGAAGTTAAATGATATATGATGGTGGACTACTTAGTGTACGCTAGTTCCGGGAAGTATGATACTTCCTAGATGGTTGTTAATCCACTTTTTAAAACAAATTAATGTGAGAAATAAGTAAATTCCTACCATTGTTGATATGATTTAGGTATCTCATTCAAGTAAAATAAGCAAATCCAATCATAAGCGGCTAGGCTATAGTTGGATCTAAAGAATGAAGTGACTGCTCAAGGTACCGAGATTAGTTAGGGTCATATTCTAGGTTGTTTTAGGTCAATTGGTAGGAGATTATTTTCTCTTTTCTTAGGTAGGGTATGAAACACAATTGTATGGTGATGACGATTTAGTGATAACTAACAATAGTTATTGCAGTTTTCAATAACTCAATAGTTCATGATTTAGGGATTTGTCTGAGACTGACCCAAAGATGGTGAGGAGTGGGTGTAGGTCTGGAGAGGTGTTGGAAATACTCAGAGATGTCTAATAGTCAAGGTATGGGTGATTTTATGGTGTGGGTGAAGGAATGATCAAACTTGTATGGAGATAAATGGTGGGGAAGTGAGAGTTCAAGTAGAAACTAATAACAGAGGTAACAGAGCCTACTAGAACAAAAATAGAAGAATGTTGGTTAACAAGATACTTACTGTGATGCAGGTTTGATGGCTGGATGGAGGTGACGGTTGATCAGAGGAATGGTGTTTGGTGTCGTGGCAGTGCTTCCTAGAATGCTACCGTGGGTGCAATGCTTCTAGATATTTGGATGATGGTTCTGGATGCCTGGATGCATGAAAATACCTTGGTTCTACTTGCATGCAACTCCTCTTTCTCTTCCTTGATCTCGAATATGTCAACCTCTCAAACAAGGTTGCTAAGGTGAATAAATGGTAATCGACGATGGTTCCATCTTTACCCGCTTGGTTAAGGTGGGATTCCCTAGGTTTACTAAAATGGGTAGATCTTTCTAATTTTTTAGGATAAGTTGGTTTGTTGTTGTAAATAGAAAAAAGCTTCCCTTCTAATGAGTGGGAATGTGGTTAGAGAAATCTTAGGCATTGATTTTAGGGTTAGACCAAATCTTATCTCATTAAGGCAAGTAAGACTTAGTTATTGTTAGTTATGGAAACATGTCAAGAATAGGTCTAGGGTGAGGTGGCTAGATGATGTGTCTAGGTGAGGTGAAAATTAGGTCAATTAAGGTAGTAAAATAATGGATATTGTGAGGATGGGTATTTAATCTAATTAAATTAATTATTAATGTGGGGTGAAAGGGGGCAATGGTTAGGTGCCCATGTTTAAGTTGGTTATCCATGGGGCTAAGGGGAATGTAACTAAATTTAGGTGTCTACACAAACTACTGGGGTATATCATTTCTTCCCAAGGAATTGATGTAGATCCAATAAAGATTCGAGTGGTTCTAAAGATACTCCACCTTTCGGACAAATCAGAATTTAGGTCTTTTGTGTAAAATTGGGGTAATTCGTAGGTTTATTCCCGATTTACCTTGTGTCATCCATCCAATTGATAACTTGTTAAAGGAGTGTAGTAAAGAATGGAATTTTGTTTTTCATGAAACATTTGAGTCACTCAAACCTTATCACCACCTAAAATCATGCCACCCAAAGCCAAATGTCCTCTCTATCTTATACTCTTGATCCACCAAGGTCTCGCTAGCTTGCATGTTGGCACAATATGACAATAATAACTAAGAACATGTTGTTTATTTAATTAGTCACACTATGCTTGACTATGAGACATGATATATGCGGGAAGATAAATAATGCCCGACAATAGTATTTGTAATGAAAAGGTGAAGGCATTATATGCTTAACCAAGAAACATGAGTGATCGTCAAATTTGACTAGCTATGAACCTTCTTGACTCAGGTGTCGTATCAAAAAAGGTTGGACGTTTTCTCACATTGATGGGTGAATTCAAACTCACCTTCATCAACCAAAAGTCTATCAAAGGACAAATCATTGTTGATTGGTTAGCGGACAACCCGATAGATTGTGGGGACCTAGTAGACCTAGATTTCCCTAATGAGTGTGTATTTTATGTGGAAACAAAACCTCCCATTGCATTTGTCCATGGTATGATGATATCATTAATCATATTATGGACCATACATATCCTGAGGGAGAAACCTCACAACAAAGGTGATGGCTACGCATCATAGCTGCCAAGTATGTAATTGTAGAAGAAGTTATCTATCACATAGCCTTTGACGACATGCTTTTGAGGTGTGTAAACGAAGATGAATCGAAACATATCATCTTGAAGCCCACAATAGATTCTCTGTGGGGGTCACTTTGGAGGGCATGCTACTACTAGGAAAATTCATTAGATGGGTTATTTATAGTCTACCTTAGAGCATGATGTTGTAGAATATGTACGCATGTGCCATAAATGTCAAGAATTCTCACATGAGATACACATCCATGTTCGGAGCTCTGACACCATTTGTAACACCCCGGCCCTTCTCCACTTGGTGTTTGGATTTGATAGGAAGCTCCCTCATCAAAAAATGGCCACAAATTTATCATTACGACCAAAAAATATTTTATAAAGTGGGTTGAGGCCATGCCTCTCACTCACTGTTCCTAGGTCTATGATCTTTAAGTTCATTTTAAATCGATCATCAGTAGGTACAGAGTCCCACAGGTCATTATCTCGAGAATGACATGTCCTTTAAGAATGAGGAGGTGCATGAGTTATGTTCACAATTCAAATAATTACATCACACAACCTCTTTATATTACCCTTAGGCCAATGGATAGGTAGAGGCTAAAAATAAAACTTTAAGTCCATACTTCTCAAGACAATCAAGAGAATAATTGTGGACCGACATTTAAAGCTATTTTTGACCTTGTGGGCCTATAGAATGTCAAAGTGTGAATGCCTATGGAGGAACCCCCTTTTTCTTTAGTCTTCGGATGTTAAGCAAGATATTACCACTAGAAATCGAGCTACATAGCCTTCATATAGCTTTGCAAGGCATTTTGGATAAAGATGTGTACCACGAAAGCACGATTATTTCATTTAGAAACCCTCGATAAAGCATGACTTAGAGATAAGAAATTGCCATATTGTTTATGCTTTGATAGAATGTGTCATGGTATAATAAAAAAAGTTTATGAACGAGAACTACAGGTGTATGAGACTTAGTTTTGAGAATCGATAACTAGATTGACAAGAAGACCGGTGAAGGAAGAAAGTTCAAACCTAAGTGGTTAGGTCCATATCAAGTCATGGAGGACTATAAGAATGACACATATCATCTATGTACTTTAGAAGGTGAGGAATTTGGTGAATCATTCAATTCACTTCACCTTAAATGATTCTACGCATAATTCATTTGCATTTCCATGTTATCCATAATAGGTGAAGATATTTCTCTTTTGAAATGAAATGGATCGGAGGAAATTATTATTATGGAAGAAACACAATGGAAAGGAAATGAGAGGAACGTATTTTCTTTCGAGTAAACATGAGATCATGAAATAATCATACGAGCTTTAGATAACAAATGTAATGTTTGAAATGATTAGAACAATCAAGATGCTAAACAAAGAATAGCTTAAGATTATGAACATAAGAACAATATCTTAAGAAAGATACATCTCACAACACAAAGTTTGCAAAATAGCATCAGCTTCTATTCCTCAAATGATTAAAAGAAAACACAAAGTCTTTCTTCTTCACAATAGATCTCAATATTCCAAAAATCTCAACCCTTTGGAATGCATAAGCATCCCTTATTTATAATAAAAGGAGTTGAGAGAAAATAGGATAAATCCTAGAAAATAGTCTTTTTAATGAGAGTCCTACTTTTGCTTGACTCTCACGCAGGAGACCAAGTCAAAATTTGCTTCTATGTGATGAAACAAAAATGAAAAAGACATGTCGATTTTAGGATTGAAATGACATGCAACATTGTGCCTATTCTGTTTCATCATCTTTGTCTTCCTCAACAAAGCCTTGCTTGTCCGAAATTCTTGGAATTTTTGGATTATACCTGCATCTCATTTTCATCGGGTGTGGTGGAATGATCACTCGAGAACTTCACATGTTTCTGAGTATCGCTAGCATTTCCAGGAAGCTTTTTTAGTCTCTTGTTGAGTTTCCTCAGGGTTTCCAAAGAATGTTCAATTTTCACAAAACTATCAATGATTTCAGGCTGAATCCATAAGTTGGTTCATGTTGAATTGATTCTTGGATCTACTTGTAAAGATCATCAATAGGTAGAATATACAGAGCTTTCACTCAACACCTTTAGCAGATCTTGACTAGCTCTTCTTCTATGTGTCATTCGTGCCATCGACCAATTGATCTCTTGATTCCCTCAATTTTTGCAAGCTTCATTGAGAATCTTTATTCTGAATCTAATGGCTTTGGTTAGTTGAAAATGTTTGTCCCCATGTGGAATGATGCCTTCTTTGACCAGAGATGCGGGATGGAACTGTTTGAGCATTTGGAGAGCTTCAAAAGTTAACTCTAGGTTCCCGACTTCTGCTGAAAATTCATCATCCATTTTCTCTCCATCCTTCTTTATATCCTCGAGGATTTGTAGACTTCCATGGTGTCCTCGATGACTTCTTTTCCTTGCGGGAGCAGCCTTTGGATCCATTCATCGACCATTCTCCCCTTCTCATTAATCTTCTCGATCATGGGTGCGATGAGAAATCAAACTGATAGGAGTAGAGGATGATGGTGTTGACTCGGGAGGCTTTGAGAGCTTGAGTAGTACTTTCACTCAGCTTGTACTTTCTCTTTTAACTCATCTCTATTTTTGCCTTAGTTTCCTTTAGCTTACGGCACAACACATTCATGGCATCTTGTGTCTGTTGTGCTCCCTCCATTGTTACTTTCCTAGATCAACCCTTGTGATTTGATAATCTGTGACCATTATATCATCCTTGGTTTTATCCCGGGGAGTAGCAATTTCTACAAATTTATGCCTGAGGCATCCTTGAAATCCTTGAAACTATTTTGGGTTTCTTGGCTGACTTAGTAGGAGTGACCTTGAGGGAACTGAAATCAAAGGCTGGTAATGGAACTACCACCTTCCTCTTCCTTGGAGTCTGATCTATTAACCATTGAGGTGTATTGGAAGAAGTTTCTCCCATTGTAGGTGTTACGGTCACATCCTCAGGTGGAGGAAGGTTAGCTTGTGGAGTGGTGACCACTGCAAGTGTAGTGTCCATGACAATGGACTCAGGGAATGAAGGTGCAGAAGGAGGAGGCATATCCATGGTTAAGCGAGGTCTAGTGGGGAGAGGTGAGAGGCCGAGAGAGAATACTACTAGCCATGGTGAGGAACTTGGTGAAGAAAATATGAGGCAAGGAATTTGAATGGGAGGAGGCGATGATGATTTGAAATTAGAGCTTGAGAGATAAGAGGAAGACTTACCTCTGATGAACTATCAACCAAAAGAGGAATGGAAGGTTGAACAATCTCTTCTCCTGAAGGAGGATTTCCTTGTTCTAGTTGTGGAGGTGAATCAAGAACCTCAACTATTTGTGGGAGAGTGGCCATTGGTGTAGTTACTTGATCTTCTCCCTTTCTAAACAAACTTAACCTTTATTGGCCTCTTGGAAGGGTTCTTATCCTTTTCCTTTTTTCCCTTGGAGGGTCCCACTTCCAAAGTATCTAGTTTTGAAAAACTCCCTTCTTTATAACTCATTCCCCAAGAAATGAGCCATGCCTTAGTACGGGAAAGAATTTGAGCAGCTCTCCCCATAATAGAAGCTTTCTCAGTGATGGACCAATCAATGGCTGGGAATACATATCGGTCTTCATTTAACCCATCATACGAGGCATCAAGGACACTCTCGTTATCCGTGGTGCCCTCTGGGATGTCAGATAAATCTAGCATCTAGATTTCTTCAATTGTCAACCTCTTTATTGTCCTTTCTTTGGATGGAAACTTCATCCGAAGATCAACCCAAATATCTTCTATGTTGGGCACATGTAGATATAAAGTCCCATATGATTTAAGGACTCCTCGGAAATCAAATCCATCTTTGTGCTTCATGTGCTTCTTCAACTTGTCCTGAAGCTCATGCACCACATTCTTAGCTTTAACCATTGTCGAGCATGTGTACCTTCCAGATGGAAATAGGGAAGGATATGGCAGCCTTGTGTTTACTTTGTTGGAATTTGTGAAAATCCAACAATTGTCTAACCAACTCCATTAGGATTAGCTTATCACCTAGGAATCTGGGCAATCGGAAAGGATCACCTGGGTACATGACCACCTGAAGGTATGTGAACTTCTTGAACTGCTAAGAAGATCTGACCCCATTTTGATATACTCGGCCCATGCCTCATCAGAGACTCTTCTCTTTCTTAAATCAGGGTTCAACATGCTAGATGTTCTCATAAAAGAAGGCATCATTCACTCTCTTGAATTGATCCTCGGACCCCTTCATTGTCAGCTGAGGAAATACCGATATATATGTTTGGTTGACTTACTTCCCTTTAGCGTCAACCCTGGATAATTCCTCATGCCAGCATTCTTTGCATAGGTGACATATGATGACATATAAAACTTGCCGGTAGTCAAGACTTGTCTTCATCTAGGAATCAATCTCATTACTTATAAGACTACTCAATCAATCCCTTGTTGTTCTTCTTTATAATGACCATGAATTGATACATCCACCCTTGTGAAAGTCTCTTGACTCGGGAGTCCAAATACTCGACTCAACAGGGTGATGATGTCACTGATTTCAAGGATGAAATCACTCTTGGGGACAAACTTGGGAAACCTAGAGATGGTTGGCTTGGCCTTGATCAAGAACTTTTTATTCACATGATGCAATCTTCTTGATCTTTGTCCCAGGATTTCTATGTTGACTTAAGATCTACATCGACATATTCCTCAAAGTTGGGTAATCTTAAGAGGTCATCAAAGTAACCCCATCAACTTCACTATGGTTTCTCTGCTTGATTTTTCATTGAGCGGGAATCTGAGTCATAATTGGAAGCACGAGGCCAAAATGAACTCGGGGCATTGAGTAGACATTGGGAATCCTCTTTTGAGAGGGAGGCCCTTTGTTGGTTATTGACTTCATCAGGGACTACGAGAAGAATCCTTGGTTTGTTCAAAAGTCTTCCATGTCAATGTTACCAAGCTCGTATCTCGGATGTCGTAATTGCAATCTATGTAGGAAGGGGATTCCATTTTCGGTACTTGTATTTCATCTTTCTGACTATCGACTTATCCTTAGATGATCAGGATCGACATGAGAAGTCTGAAGAAAGAATGCCTAGATAACTCTTGTTTGAACAATCGGACTTGGAAGCTTCTTTGAGAAACCCCCCCCTGAGACCCGCCACACTAACAGGACTTTGAGACTGTCGGACAATTCATGAAACCGACACATAAGTATAGTATAATAGAAACTAGGTTGTGTCGGACACTTCGTGAAACTGACACAAAGGTGGAAATTAGGGGGTGTTAAGCACTTTTAAAACACGATGATGTCATGAATTTGGAGGATGTTGAACACTTTGTGAAACTTGACACAAGATGAAGTTGGAAGATGTGTGGGCACCTGAAACACGACACTGTGGAAGTTGGAAGATGTTAAAACTCTTGAAACCGACACAAGTGGAAGTCGGATGATGTTGAGCACTTTCACAAAACTGATACTATGAGAAACCAAGGATGGTGTCGGACACCTGTAAAACCTGAAACAAAGGTGTCGGGTTTCTAGGATGTCAGAACAGGTAAAATTTCCTCCAAGCTTGTAAGTTAGGTTTTATAGATTATTCTCAAAAATTACAAGAGTATATCCATGGAAGAAAATAAGAAAACACCAAGATGATTTTTAAACAAGGGGTTTCATGGAAATTCAAAAAAAAATGAAGAAAACAACCCTAAACCCTAAACCTAGAGGCAAGAAAAATCAAAGAGGAAAAAAAATTGCAAAAGAACACTTCAAAAACAAACCCAAAGATCACAAAATGATAAGAAGAGAAAAATACCTTCAAGAAATTTGAAAAATGATCGAAGATGGATCACGAAATCGATCGAGAAGTTTAGTCGGGTTTGGAGGTCGAAGGAGCATGTATGAAAAATCCACGCAAAAAAATATGTCAGGTAGAAATGACGTGTAAAATTGGGCTATTTATAAAACCCTAGCATTTATTACACCTCCTCGACACGTGTGCCAACTAACTGACAACTCGGCATTAATGCCATGTCATCATGCTTAGCACTTCGAAAACCTGAAACAAAGGTTTTCTTAACAAATCGGGTTTGGGAACCAACCGACATGAAGCATGTAAAAGACATGTTTGGATCTTTATCGGAGTTCGAAAACCCGATACAAAGGATCATTTCGGGTTTGGGTTTGGGAATCAAGCAACATGTAACATGTTTTTTGTAAGGTATGTTCGATGCTCTCGGGTTCCAAAAACCCGATACATTGGCATGTAATCGGGTTTTGGGTTTTGAGAAGACACTCGACATGAAGCATGTAAAAGACATGTTTGCATGCGATGGAAACTGAAAACTGAAAATCTCCTTCAAAGGGCATTTTTAGGAGGTTTTGTCAAAAAAATTTCTATGGTTATCTCAATTTTAGTTGGAATCACTAAAAATGAGATAACAACTAGCTCCAGTTGGGGACTTTCTTTGAGACATCAAAGGAAGAGAACTCATATCAAAAGCTTTATCCATTGGGCTATGGAGTCTGAAGAAGAAAAAAAAAAAAAAAAAGAAAGAAAGAAAAGAAAGAAAACACACAACAGAAAATAAATTATGATACAATGCAAGAGAGCATCTTGCATTCTTGGTGAACATCTTCAAATGTTGGCCTTTGAAAGGTAGAGGAGAAACTCTCCATCAAGGTATGATAGAAGAAGCTATTTTCACCATTGGTGATGTATTTTGAAAGGACCTTTCCATAAGGAGTCAAACTTGCCATGCATCCCTTTCTATTCTCTTCTCTTGTCCCAGAGAAGTACTAGATCTCGACTTGGAAATCACGTTGCTTTGATTTCTTGTCAAATATTCTTTTGACTTTTTGATCGATGGTTGTGATGCGATCCACCACCTTGCTCCATTCTTCTTCTAGCCTAGCTAGGTACATTATCCTTTTCTCAATAGAACTTTGAAAAGTTTCATCCTCAATTGCTTTAGCCAACTGTAAGGTTGGAAATTCTATAGAGATAGGTATCTCAGCGTCAATTCCATACAACACCTGGAATGGGGACATTCCAATAGCTCATTTAGGAGTAATCGATCGGCCCACAATGCATCATACAATGCTTTGTGCCATGTCCTCTGATTCTCATCGACCAACTTTCTGATTATGGTCACCAGGTTTTTGTTGCTTGATTCATAGACTGACCATTGCCTTGAGGGTAGTAATCGGATGAATGAGCCAACGTGATCCCAAATCCATAAAAAAATTTTTTCAACTCATGGGATGAGAAATTGGAGGTGTTTTTGGCAACAATCTTGTGAGGCACACCGAATCTAACAATTATATTTTCTTTGAGAAAATTACAAACAACTTCGGAGGTAGCTTGTTTGATTGGAGCAGCTTCCACCCACTTGGTGAAATAGTCTGTGGTGGTGAGGACATAATTATGACCAGCACTAGAGGTAGGGTTCAATACTCAATGAAATCAATTCCCCATTGGTGAAAAGGTTCTTCAATCACCACGGGCTTTAAGGGAAGAGCTGTCAGCTTAGGATGACCAACGAAATGTTGACAAGCTTCACACTTGGCCACCCATTCAGTTGAATCTCGAAAGAGAGTAGGCCAATAGTACCTGGCCCATAAGATCTTGTAAGCCCATTGGAAGAAGAGAAATTTCCTCACATGCTAGATTGTGGAAGGACTCTAGCAACCTTATCTGCTGAGACTTGTCAACACAACGCGTAGGAATACACCATCGATACCTTTCTTGTATATACCATTGTCCCACAGAATGTATCTTGCATAGATCTGAGTTTAACTATCCTCTTTTCTTTTTTGGCTTAAATGTGGGGACACTCACCATAGGTTAAAAATAAAGTGATATCTACATGTACCATTCATCAGTCGTGCTTACGAAAAGCACTTTGGGAAATTCTGAAGAAGTACCTTCAGTTTCTTCGCACTCTGTCTCAGCATTGTTTTCTGTGATTAATTGGCACAGGCCTCTGCCTCACACCAACTTGGTAGGTCTGATGTCCAAGTCATACTCCTGGACTTTGGCTATCTAGTTACCCCATTGACTACCCAACTCTTGTTGGGTCAGAATGGATTTAACTGTGGTATCAGGAACTAGAACGAGAGTGTGGGAACTCAAGACATAATACCTGAAATGTTTCACCACTCTCACCATTGCATAAGCATGCTTTTCAATCTGTGACATCTTCAATTCATGTTCCTTTAGTGGGAAGCTCATGAAAGCAATGGGAGCTTCAATTCCTTCTTCATTTTCCTACATCAGGATGGCGATACTGTATGTGTGGAAGCGTAGTTGTACATGATGAAATCTTTCTTGAAGTCTGGGCATACCAGAATAGGAGCGTGAGAAATTTCCCATTTGACTTCTTCAAATGCAAGCTTCCCTTTAGTGCTCCATCGAAATGGAGTTTTATCCTTCATCATTCAAGGATATCCTTGGTTTTATCGAGCAAAATCAGGTACAAATCTTCTTAGGAAATTAACCTTCCCGAAAAGGAGTGCACCCCAGTTTTTGCTTGTGGGTAGGGTAAGGCTTTGAATGGCCTTCACCCTCTGGGTCGATCTTGGTTCCTTCTCTAGTCACAATATGACCCAAAAACTTTCCTTTTGTCACTCTCGAACATGGATTTTTAGGATTTAATGAAATCCCATGATGCCTGCACCTTAAGAGTACCTATTCAGGTGATCATAATGATCACTTCACTTTTTAGAAAAGACCGTCAAGTCATCCAAATACACAACTATGACCTTGCCCATTAAATCTCTGAAAGCTAAGTCCATAGCCCTTTGAAATGTGGCTCGGCGTTGATCAAACCAAAAGGCATCTCTATACATAAAAAGGTTCCCCATGGGGTAGTGAACGTTGTTTTATGTTGATCTTTAGCAACTACCTCAACTTGATTATACCCCGAAAATCCATCAAGCATGGATAACATTTTTACTCTAGTGACAGTCTGTAATACCTGGTCCATGATGGGCAATGGATAATTGTCCTTTAATGAAGACTGGTTGAGATTTTGGAAGTCAACACAAATCCAGATTTCACCGTTCTTCTTTCTCACAGGGACAATGTTCGCAACCCAGGTGGAATGATGGATCGGAAAGATAATCCTTGCATCTAACATTTTCTGAATTTCTACAAGAATAGTCCCTGAGATCTTTGGGTTGTAATGTCTCTGCTTCTACCTGTAGGGTTTAACTTCAGGCTTCAAAGGAATGCTATGTTGCACATCCTTGGGCTTGAAAGACTTTAGATCCACATATGACCATGCTAGGATGTCCATATATCTCTTCAAGAGTGAAGAGAATCTTTCTTTTTCCTCTGAGAGAACAACATTTACCGATGTTTACCATCCGTGGTTGATCAGTGGAGCCCAGGTTAACTTGATCTACCTCTGATGAGGAAGCACCTTCAGCTTGCCTTTTACCCTGAATGAACTGGTCATGCTTGTCAAATAGACCTTCCAGAGAAACTAATCCCTTTGGAATCTTATTGCCTTTAAGCTGGATGAATTCACCATCAATTTCTTGATATGAATTCGAGATGGACTCATGAAAAGCTGATTTTGATCCTTCAAAATAAAGTTCACTAAAATTATCAGCTTTCTCTCCAGAAAAGACAATACTTGTTGGTCATCATTAAACACCTGCCAATGAGCTGAGTTATCTGGAACACTTGGATGATACACAATCTCAATGGTATATGTGTCTTGTTTGAACTGTGGGTGAGGAAGAAGAAGAGATGTAGAAACAACTAAGGAATCAACTTTATCATTGTAATCTCTTAAGACTGCTTTAATGGAAAAAGCGTCGAAGCATTCTATGTTGTCCCAAACCTTGTTTCTGTAATGTTTTAGATGGTCATTTTTACTGATAAATTCCCCTTACTTGATTCACAATCAACTCAGACATCTCCCTGTACTTTGAGATTTTGGATTCCTTTTTGTCTTGCCATTTCTAATCCTAATAACAAAGCTTCATATTCAGCTGTGTTATTAGTATTATCAAACTACAACTTGAAAAAGCAAAGGAAAGATCTCAAAATCGGAGATATAAGAACTACGCTAGCACCTGAACTAGTAGTTGAACAGCTCCCATCAAACTCAAGGGTCAAAGTGTTAGGATCTTCTTCTTTCACTTCTACAGAGGGCACCTCAGATGTCAGGAAATAATTACCCAAGCCTACATCTTCAAAGAGAATTTGAGCCTTAGGATCATCTGATTTAGTAACCAGGTACTTTGCTTGTGCTTCGGGGTGAAGGACATGAGGAACTCCATTTACTGGAATTTTAGCTTTGGTCAATCCATGTTGATTTCTCCTCAACATCTTTGCAAAATCCTCTTCCCAAAAGAATCCCATAAGCAGCTGGGATATCAGCAACTAGGATAGTCATTTTTACTCTCTTTTAGAAATGCAACAAATGCAAACTGCATCCTTGATTTGGCCAATCAAGGGGACTTGTTTAGTTTCCATGGAGTAACATCACCCATAAGATTTAGTCGAGTGTGAGTCGAGGGCATGCATGAGCTTTTGTGGGCATAACGTTATCGAGAGGCTCTGAGTCAATTATGCAATTCTTGAGTTTGAAACCATTTTTATAGTAAAGACAAATAAAATGGTTCAATCTTTCTGAAAGAAGAAGTGGTAGAGGTCATATTACTCTGAGGTAAAGGCTGAGTGGGGCTAGGAAAAATGCCTTTTGAAGATGGAGGAATAATAACCTTGCTTCTAATGAATTTGGCAAGTTTCTCAAATTGCTCGGGGTTGGGTGAAGGTATTGGCTTCCGACATTTGGATTTTGGTTTTCTTTGCATGATCAATGATGTGAAAGTGGTATATGAAGGAATGATGGAGGGCTCGAGTTCTAGTTACATTGGTTTGAGTGAGGTGCTGGCCTTGAAAGTAGGAGAAAGAGAGTTGGAAGGTGAAGTTACCTTTTTCGTTATCTCCTTTTAGTTTGTCTTTGAGATGGGAGATCCTCTTTTAGCCATAACTACGGGAGCTTCCTTACTTTTATCCTTGGAGATTTCAACCAGATTTTTGGGGTTCTGAGATTGGGATCGAGTGAAAACTGCAAATGATTGTCCATCATGCTCATCTTCATCTTTCTCATATTCCAAATAACCAATCTTTGGAGTCAGCAATTTGAATCAAAAACTCATCAGCATATCCTGAAGCTTGAAGGCTTCATGAGAGTCGTGATCTTCTGGTTCCTCATCCTCCTCAACTATTTCAACTACTTGCGTTGATAGGAGGAGCTTCAATGGCTAGCTGGTGGGAGCAGTGATCAACCGATTCCTATCTCTTGTGGGAGTGCCGTTGGCATTGTTGAAATTCCATCTAGGAATATCCGATAAGGAATGTTGGTTGCTTGTTGAGACATTTTCTTCTTTAAAGTGATCAAGTCATTGGCCATCTTCTGAATCATAGGATCAGTAGTACTCTGAGAAGAACTCTGATTTTTAGGTTTAGATGATTCTCTTCTGATCTTTCGGCTAGAATAAGATCATCTTCTATTTCGGTGGTTGTAGCTTGAGCGGTGGCCAAATCGGGGATAACAGATCTTCTCAACAAGAAGCTTACATCAGGGGGTTGAGCGTTGATGAAGAAACACTTCTGATTTTCAAGAGTAGGAACATGGCTAGGTCTGGAATCTTGTGGATCAGCTTGTTGAATTTGGCTATGAAGTCCGCATGGGTTCGTAAGACTCCTTCTTCATGTGTGTAAGTTGTGCTAACAAGGCATGAGAATCTTCAGCTGGTTTGAACCTTGCTTCAAATATAGATCTCATGGTAGCCCAGTTGGTAATGCATGCATTTGGGAGATGGTAAAACCATTCTTTGCTACTACGCCATGCAATGTTTCAATGAAGAGTCGAATAGAGACATCTTCATGAGAAACCCCAAGAACACCGCATGCAACAAAGAATGAGGCAATGTGTTCATCAGGATGTTGTTTTCCATCACCGTTGAACTTAGGAATATTCTTCCGTGATCCATGAGGTAGGTCATGCAATGGTGGAGTAAGGGAAAGAGGACCAATAGTTTGCCCCAAGGCACGAGGTTGTCTTTGCCATTCTTCTAAATGAAGTGCATATAGGAATATGAATATCGACAAGAATAATGCATGACAAGTTGTAGAAACTTCTTGTTCTTGAGGAATCGAGTCCTTCGGATGGGTGAAGAACTTCTTGCCCGACTAGATGCAACATTGTTGGGTGAAAGCCTAAAATTATGTTGAAGTAGATCAAAGAATGGATCAGTTTCACCCCTGGCTCGGCTTGACTGAGTGAAGATCTTCTGGCCAGCTTGAACTGGAAAATGGATCTTCTTGAAAATAAGGCAAATACGGAGTCGCAGACACCAAAAGGATAAGCTTAGTCTTATCAATCGTATTTCCCAGTGGAGTCACCAAAAATTGTTGGTTGGATATTTTGTCAAGCCAAAATATGAGGTTCAACCATAGTACATGGGATTAAATCCCTCCTCAAAGATAGGTGAGGCTTCCTGTTTATTACTAATCTAAAACACAATAGAAATAATATATACAATATTCACACTAATCTAACCATTGGGGTTGGGATAGAATCCCGAAATCCATATCCATAATAGGTGAAGATATTGCTCTTTCGAAATGAAATGGATCGGAAAGGAAATTATTATTATGGAAGAAACACAATGGAAAGGAAATGAGAGGAACGTATTTTCTTTCGAGTAAACACAGAGATCACATGAAATAATCATACGAGTTTTAGATAACAAATGTAATGTTTGAAATGATTAGAACAATCAAGATGCTAAACAAAGAATAGCTTAAGATTATGAACATAAGAACAATATCTTAAGAAAGATACATCTCACAACACAAAGTTTGCAAAATAGCATCAGCTCTATTCCTCAAATGATTAAAAGAAAACACAAAGTCTTTCTTCTTCACAATAGATCTCAATATTCCAAAAATCTCAACCCTTTGGAATGCATAAGCATCCCTTATTTATAATAAAAGGAGTTGAGAGAAAATAGGATAAATCCTAGAAAATAGTCTTTTTAATGAGAGTCCTACTTTTTTGCTTGACTCTCACGTAGGAGACCAAGTCAAAATTTGCTTCCTATGTGATGAAACAAAAATGAAAAAGACATGTCGATTTTAGGATTGAAATGACATGCAACATTATGCCTATTCTGTTTCATCATCTTTGTCTTCCTCCAACAAATCCTGCTTGTCCCGAAATTCTTGGAACTTTTGGATTATACCCTGCATCTCATTTTCATCGGGCGGTGGAATGATCACTCAGAACTTCACATGTTTCCTGAGTATCGCTAGCATTTCCAGGAAGCTTTTTTCAGTCTCTTGTTGAGTTTCCTCAGGGTTTCCAAAGAATGTTCAATTTTCACAAACCTATCAATGATTTCAGGCCGAATCCATAAGTTGGTTCATGTTGAATTGATTCTTGGATCTGCTTGTAAAGATCATCAACAGGTAGAATAATACCGAGCTTTCACTCAACACCTTAGCAGATCTTGACTAGCTCTTCTTCTATGTCATTCGTGCCATCGACCAATTGATCTCTTGATTCCCTCAATTTTTCTGCAAGCTTCATTGAGAATATTTATTCTGAATCTAATGGCTTTGGTTAGTTGAAAATGTTTGTCCC
Source organism: Taxus wallichiana var. yunnanensis (assembly GCA_018340775.1). NCBI lineage: Eukaryota > Viridiplantae > Streptophyta > Pinopsida > Cupressales > Taxaceae > Taxus > Taxus wallichiana. Next base: position 964,128,882 of record CM031235.1, on the reverse strand, counting down.
CATGTGGAATGATGCCTTCTTGACCAAGATGCGGGATGGAACCTGTTTCAGCGTTTGGAGAGCTTCAAAAGTTAACTCTAGGTTCCGACTTCTGCTGAAAATTCATCATCCATTTTCTCTCCATCCTTCTTTATATCCTCCAAGGATTTGTAGACTTCCACGGTGTCTCAATGACTTCTTTTCCTTGTAGGAGCAGCCTTTGGATCCATTCATCGACCATTCTCCCCTTCTCATTAATCTTCTCGATCATGGGTACGATGAGAAATCAAACCTGATAGGAGTAGAGGATGATGGTGTTGACTCAGGAGGCTTTGAGAGCTTGAGTAGTACTTCTGTCAGCTGTTGTACTTTCTCTTTTAACTCATCTCTATTTTGCCTTAGTTTCCTTTAGCTTCTGGCACAACACATTCATGGCATCTTGTGTGTCTTGTTGTGCTCCCTCCATTGTTACTTTCCTAGATCAACCCTTGTGATTTGATAATCTGTGACCATTATATCATCCTTGGTTTTATCAGCCATAGGAGTAGTAATTTCTACAAATTTATGCCTGAGGCATCACTGAAATCCTTGAAACTATTTTGGGTTTCTTGGCTGACTTAGTAGGAGTGACCTTGGGGAACTGAAATCAAAAAGGGTGGTAATGGAACTACCACCTTCCTCTTCCTCGGAGTCGATCTATTAACCATTGAGGTGTATTGGAAGAAGTTTCTCCCATTGTAGGTGTTACGGTCACATCCTTAGGTGGAGGAAGGTTAGCTTGTGGAGTGGTGACCACTGCAAGTGTAGTGTCCATGGTAATGGACTCGGGAATGAAAGGTGCGAAGGAGGAGGCATATCCATGGTTAAGTTAGCGAGGTCCAGTGGGGAGAGGTGAGAGGCTAGAGAAGATACTAGCCATGGCTGAGGAACTTGGTGAAGAAATATGAGGCAAGGAAGGTGAATGGGAGGAGGTAATGATTCTGAAATTAGAGCTTGAGAGATAAGAGGAAGACTTACCTCGATGAGCTATCGACCAAAAAAGAGGAATGGAAGGTTGAACAATCTCTTCTCCTGAAGGAGGATTTCCTTGTTTTGGTTGTGGAGGTGAATCAAGAACCTCAACTATTTGTGGGAGAGTGGCCACTGGTGTAGTTACTTGATCTTCTCCCTTTTTGACAAACTTAACCTTTATTGGCCTCTTGGAAGGGTTCTTATCCTTTTCCTTTTTTCCCTTGGAGGGTCCCACTTCCAAAGTATCTAGCTTTGAAAAACTCCCTTCTTTATAACTCATTCCCAAGAAATGAGCCACGCCTTAGTATGGGAAAGAATTTGAGCAGCTCTCCCTGTAATAGAAGCTTTCTCAGTGATGGACCAATCAATGGCTGGGAATACATATCGGTCTTCATTTAACCCATCATACGAGGCATCAAGGACACTCTCATTATCCATGGTGCCCTCTGGGATGTCAGATAAATCTAGCATCTAGATTTCTTCAATTTTCAACTTGTTATTGTCCTTTCTTTGGATGGAAACTTCATCCGAAGATCAACCCAAATATCTTCTATGTTGGGAACATGTAGATATAAAGTCCCATATGATTTAAGGACTCCTCGGAAATCAAATCCATCTCTGTGCTTCATGTGCTTCTTCAACTTGTCCTGAAGCTCATGCACCACATTCTTAGCTTTAACCACTATCGAGCATGTGTACCTTCCGATGGAAATAGGGAAGGATATGGCAGCCTTGTGTTTACTTTGTTGGAATTTGTGGAAATCCAACAATTGTCTTACCAACTCCATTAGGATTAGCTTATCACTGGGAATTTGGGCAATGGAAAGGATCACTGGGTACATGACCACCTGAAGGTATGTGAACTTCTTGAACTACAAGAAGATACAACCCCATTTTGATACTTGGCCCATGCCTCATCGAGAGACTCTTCTCTTTCTTAAGTCGGGGTTCAACATGCGAGATGTTCTCAAAAAAGAAGGCATCATTCACTCTTTGAATTGATCCTCGGACCCCTTCATTGTCAATTGAGGGAAATACCGATATATATGTTTGGTTGACTTACTTCCCTTCGTCAACCACTGGATAATTCCTCATGCTGGCTCTTTGCATAGGTGACATATGATGACATATAAAACTTTCTAGTAGTCAAGATTGTCTTCATCTAGGAATCAATCTCATTACTTATAAGACTACTCCAATCAATCCCTTGTTTGTTCTTCTTTATAAGGACCATGAATTGATACATCCACCCTTGAAAGTCTCTTGACTCAGGGAGTCCAAATACTCGACTCAACAGGGTGATGATGTCACTGATTTCAAGGATGAAATCACTCCTGGGGACAAACTTGGGAAACCTAGAGATGGTTGGCTTGGCCTTGATCAAGAACTTTTTATTCACATGCTTGATGCAATCTTCTTGATCTTTGTCCCAGGATTTTCTGTCTTTGACTAAGATCTACATCGACATATTCCTCAAAGTTGGGTAATCTTAAGAGGTCATCAAAGTAACCCCCATCCAACTTCACTATGGTTTCTCCTGCTTGATTTTTCATTGAGCGGGAATCTGAGTCATAATTGGAAGCACAGGCCAAAATGAACTCGGGGCATTGAGTAGACATTGGGAATCCTGCTGCGAGAGGGAGGCCATTGTTGGTTATTGACTTCATCGGGGACTCGAGAAGAATCCTTGGTTTTGTTCAAAAGTCTTCCATGTCGATGTTACCAAGCTCGTATCTCGGATGTCGTAATTGCAATCTATGTAGGAAGGGGATTCCATTTTCGGTACTTGTATTTCATCTTTTTCTGACTATCGACTTATCCTTAGATGATCAGGATCGACATGAGAAGTCTGAAGAAAGAATGCCTAGATAACTCTTGTTTGAACAATCGGACTTGGAAGCTTGTTGAGAAACCCCACAGACCCACCACACTAACTAACCGGACTTTGAGACTGTCGGACATTCGTGAAACCTTGACACACTGCTTGAGTATAATGGAAACTAGGTTGTGTTGGACACTTTGAAACCCACACACAAGGTGGAAATCGGGAGATGTTAAGCACTTTACAAAACCGACAGTCTTGTGGAATTTGGAGGATGTTGAACACTTGTGAAACTGACACAAGCGGAAAGTTGGAAGATGTCAAACAATCTGAAAACCTGACACAAGTGGAAGTTGGAGGATGTTGAGCACTTTGCAAAACTTTGAACTAGAAACGAAATTCACAAAACGATACTATGTGAAAACAAGGATGGTGTCGGACACCTACTGTAAAAAACAAAGGTGTCGGGTTTCTAGGATGTCAGAACAGGTAAAATTTCCTCCAAGCTTGTAAGTTAGGTTTTATAGATTATTCTCAAAAACTAAGAGTATATCCATGGAAGAAAATAAGAAAACACCTAGGATGAGTTTTTAAACAAGGGTTTCATGGAAATTCAACAGAAAATGAAGAAAACAACCCTAAACCCTAAACCCAGAGGCAAGAAAAATCAAAAAGAAAAAAACACCAAAAAGAACAAAAAAATAAACCCAAAGATCACAAAATGATAAGAAGAGAAAAATACCTTCAAGAAATTTGAAAAATGATCGAAGATGAATCATGAAATCGATCGAGAAGTTCATTCAGGTTTGGAGGTCGATGGAGCATGTATGAAAAATCCACCCACGACAAAAATATGTCGAGTAGAAATGACGTGTAAAATTGGGCTATTTATAAAACCCTAGCATTTATTACACCTCCTCGACACATGTGTGCCAACTAACCGACAACTCGGCATTAATGCCATGTCATCATGCTTAGCACTTCGAAAAACGAAACAAAGGTTTTCTTAACAAATCGGGTTTTGAGGAACCAACCGACATGACATGAAGCATGTAAAAGACATGTCTGGATCTTTATCGGGTTTAAAAACCTGATACAAAGGATCATTTCGGGTTTTTGGGTTTGGGAATCAAAGCAACATGTAACATGTTTTTGTAAGGTGTTTCGATGCTCGGGTTGAAAACCCGATACACTGGCATGTAATCAGGTTTCGGGTTTTGAAAGACACTCGACATGAAGCATGTAAAAGACATGTTTGCATGCGATGGAAACCGAAAACTTGAAAATCTCCTTCAAAGGGCATTTTTAGGAGGTTTTGTCAAAAAAATTTCTATGGTTTAAGGTTGGAAAACATAGGGGAGTTACCTTACTCTCTTGTGCCTTGTCCTTGGTGATGAGCCCATGCATCTTCTTTTGGTAGCATGGGGCAAGACATAGGGAATCCTTGCAAATAAATCAACAAGTTGTAAGTAAGTCGAAAATAAAAGTGCTTTGAGTCCTTTGAAATCATTATAAAATGAGTTAGATGTATAATTTATAAGATATTTAATCCATAAAACCATATTTTTCAATCAAGAGGCCACCTACAGGTCTAAGTCTAGTTAAAATTGCAATAAAACTACATTTTAAACTAGATAGTTAGCCTTGCCTAGAGTTGAGTTGTAGTTTCCTAAATGGATCTTTGTCAAAATATTATATTTATATCGTTATTGTCCTTCATGAAGTAATATAACTTGCATCCTTCTTGGATTTCGGTGTTGAGCCCTCCCATCTTACTTTGGCATGTGGAGTTAAGAATGTAGTGGGTTCATTTTCTTGTTATATCACTTTCATCAAGTTTTCCAATGAAACAGAAATACCAAATATTGATTGAAAACCGAGTTTCAAGTTTGCAATTTGTCCTCATATGCATATAAAAGACACAAAAATAAAGAAATCATTTTGTTACACATTTGCATCATCATCATCCATACATGCATTCATAAAAGCATATAAAAATCATCGGAGATTCTACACATCTAAGAGTACATAGATGAAGCAAGTCATGAACAGTAAACTCTTACACAAGACATCCAAGCCAAAAAGAAACATATGTGTATATATATATATATGTATGTATATATATATATATATATGTAATAATCAAGTTTGTATACAATGTTGTCACACCCTAGGTGTGGTCAAAATGCTCACAATGAGCAAAAAAATCCAAAAAATTGATATATACAATAAAAATGATCCTAAGCAATAAAGGCCTATGGCCTATCCCTCTCTATGGGATCTAGATGAAGGTGCACGACTAGGACTCCTGCTGCGACTCCTGTGATGGGAGTGATAGCCTCCATGCCTAGACTTGTGAGAGTGACCATGAGATGATGAACTAGGAGATCTACCAGTGGTGGCCTCATCTGTGAGAATGCTCTCATCATTGCCTCCTCTCGACTAGTTGATATGCAACAAGCTCGGTCCTCATCTTGGTCATAACTCCCTTCTGACAACCAATGTTGGAGAAATTTTTTCGAGTTTTTGCCCCACCATGATCGGATGCCCTGAATTCATAAGAATCTCGTCTCGTATCATCCCTTGGGGTGTGCAAATGTATCCACAAGAATGTTGTGAATAAGATCACACCGGGCATCTACCATAGTCATAAAATAGAAGAAAACAACGACAAGTTAGAAATATTTTTTAAAAAAGTACATGTAAATCACTAACATTTATAATCTAAGTAATATAATTGAGAGAAGAGTATTTTTCTTACTTGGATCTCTTGGCCTCTAGGATGGGTCTACTGGTGTTCTTGCTAGTGGTGGTGGAGCCAATACTGAGAACTTGCTCGGCTACATTCTCCTCTAAGGCCACTTGCCATCCAAAAATGACTCCTCATCCCCTCCTCCTATGGAAGGGAGAGTACCCTATGTGTGTAAAGTCTTAGCCTCGGCCTCAACATTGGCCCTTGTTGCCCTAGAAGCCTCTCTCGTGGCCATTCACTTAGTGTCAGCCTCCTCCTCATCCCCCTCCTCATGTACCTCCTCATTGGATCTCCGTCTCTCGCCTCGACCTCCTCCTCCTCCTCCTCCCCCACCCCCATGCGCGAGAGCAACCTCAATATGAAGAATCACCCCCGACCTAGCTAGATATGAGGCAACATGTGGTGTGCTAATTAGGATCTCGGGTGTAACAACGATCCACTTGAGCTTGCCCCTGGATAGCTCTAGCCTCTCCGATCCCCCCGTATACAATCACAACTTCTATAAGGGCATCAATATAAGGTAACCCAAACAGCTGGGGCATAAAACTCTTTATCCACGATCCATCGATGTATGGACGTTGCATTCACAAACATTGAGAAAACAATAAATTAAATCCTTTCTATGCATAATAAGATCATAAAAAACATCATAAAATAATAAAAAAACCAAAAAGATTCTTCACACTTGGTCAATTTTATCCTTTGCCTTGACATTACGCAACCACCCTCTATGCAGAGTGGCGGTTGCGTAATCACCTTGTAGTTACAAAACCCCCTCTTTGCAAAGGGGCGGTTTCATAAAATCTCTAATCCTCATTACATGCTAATATGCTCCATGTCAATCCACTTAATAATTTAAAATTCCAATTTAATCCATGTCACCCCACTTCTGAATTTAAAATTCCAAAATAATCCATGTCATTCCACTAATGAATTTAAAATTTCAAAAGTAATCCATGTCATCCCACTCAAAAATTAAATATTCAAAAATTATCCATATCTAATCCCACTAACATATCCTTCTTTCGGCATATTAAAGCCAAAAGGCCTTCTTCGAGGCTCCGAATCTGCAGGCGGGGGGAGATCAATTATGACAAAAGCACCATCTTCTTCTTTAACACTCTTGAGAAAAGAATTAAAATAGCTATTAAAATAAAAGCTTCCACCACTTACAGGGCTTCCTCTCGGCACTAGGAAATTCTCAAGGTGTGGGATGATTTATTGGAGAGATTCCAAAAAAATTGGAAAGGAGCCATTTTATATCTTTAGTAATCATCAAAAGTACTCTCCAAAATCTGCCAATTTATATCATCTACAGATCCCCTCCTCTTTCAGGGATAAGATTGAAAGGATCCAAAAAGTTTTTTCAAGGCATGGATGAGAAATTCAAATTTCATTTAGTGGCTTGGGATAATCCACACCAGAAGTTTATGGGAATATAAATATTGAAAATGAAATAATGCTAAAAATGAATTTATTATTGGAGAAATGAGAAACAACTAATCTGGATAGATTTAATTAAAGCAAAATACCTAAAGCATCAATCTTTGTACTCCTTTCTACTTGATGAACAGCTCCCCTATGGTTCCATTTTTTGGAACAATTTGGTTAAAAGCAGAAATTTCATCAGGCTGGGCAGTAAATGGAAAGTGGGGGATGGTAGGGACATAAACTTCTGGGAGGACAATTGGTTTAATGGCAATCTCATGGAGAGTTTTGGGATGGCCAAGGACAGTCTTATAAACAAGTATGGCATCAAAATCAAGGACTATATTGAGGAAAATGGTACCAGAAAGAAGTGGAAAAAACTTACTGTAGATAGAAATGATCTGAAACAAATTACTTCCTCCCTTCAAGATCATTTAGAACTTATTCCATTAAGTCAGATGGATTCCAAGGATGAGTTGGTATGGATTAACTCCAATGATGGGAATTACTCTGTCAAAACTGGATACAATAACTTCTTTCATTGTAATCAAACAGAGTTCAATTGGAACAGGATTTGGATGTCTGATTTAACTCCCAAAATAAATTTTTTCCTTTGGCTGGCTATCAGAGGTAGAATTCTTACCAATGACAATCTGATGAGAAGAGGATTAATAATCCCTAATAGGTGCCATCTTTGTAAGAAAGATTTTGAGGATATCAGCCACCTGTTCATACATTGTGAGTATGCCACTAGATTATGGAGTTTTTCCCTTTCTAAATTTGAAGCTCTCTGGGTGATGCCGAAGGATCTCAATCAGCTATGGACTCATTGGAACCCACCCTTTAAGCATTGTGTTGTTAAAAGGATCTGGAAGCTGGTTATCCCTCATTTAATCTGGAGAATATGGAAGGACAGAAATGATATTATCTTCAGAAACAGAAAGCAAAACTACAAACTTAGTATTGGGAAAATTTCTAATGGTATCAAAGAGAATATTGCTGGATTTAAACCCCCCAAGAACAAGAGATATCCAGAAAATGAAGAATACATTCTTTCCAACTGGCAGATTGGATCAATTAATAGTTGGAACATTCCCGGGAATAGCATTGATAGATCTTTGATTAAATGGCATCCTCCAGATCTAAATTGGTATAAGTTGAACTTTGATGGGGCTTCTAAGGGAAACCCTGGGAATGCGGCAGGGGGAGGAGTGATACGGGATCATAAAGGCAATCTAATAGCTGCGTATGCTGGTAAAATGGGAATTCAAACTAATCATTTTGCTGAAGCTTTATCTGCTCTTTGGGGTCTGAGAATTGCCCAGGCAAATAATATTCAGAACCTCATCATTGAAGGAGACTCCCTAAATATCATTAATCTTCTTAAGCAGTGCTCATCTCCAAGCTGGAGCATCAAGGATTTTATTGCAGAGTCCATAAGTATTAGTCATACTTTCAATAACATCAGGATCATGCATACCTACAGGGAGGGTAATAAATTGGCGGATGTGCTGGAAAATTATGGCATTAATGTTAACCTTACAGTTTGGGACAATAATAACATCCCTAAACAGCTTCAAAACAACATTCAGGTGGAACTCCATACGTAAGCAATATCTTGAAATGAGTTATGAATTTTGGGTGTGGATCAAAAATACTCCCACACGTGTTGATTTAAAGTATTGGTTTATGCAAATCATGTCTAATAATCAAGATAGTGTGAATCATATGGGGAATTACAAGTGGAGATACACGGTTTTGAAAATCGCGCATGCGGGCTGTATTGTGACTGTTAAAAGGTGGATTCAAACCTCCACGGAAACCGAAGGCGGCGATAAAGTGATTGATGGTAGGGAGTGGGCTATTCTCACACGCATTTTTCAGCAGGCTCAGATCAGCAGACACGCAGCCGATCGTGGGAATAGCAACGGCTCTCATTTCCATTTTTGTGTGGATTACTATAGCAAAAAGTGGACTGGCTTTAGCAATCAGTTAGGAATTAGTTGCAAATCAGTTTAGAACAGAGAAGATGGGGGGTCCTCCTTGTCAAATTGAGCCTAGTGTAGACTAGAAAGACAATATTGAGCTGTGGAGCATTCTTAGCAAGGGTGGCATAACAAACTTCATGGAAAAAGTTCAGGGCATGACCAGAGCATCTCTGTGTGTTTTGCAAAGGATTGGAAGGAGAGGATAGTGGATTATGGGGGGTAGAAGGTCTTAATCAATGAAGAGCTTATTGCTGAAGCGACCGGCCTTGGCTTGGAGGGCTTCAGATTCTTTAACAAAAGGGTCGATAGAGATGTGGAAGAGAGAAGATTTGTTGAGGGAGAGGAGAAACTGACCCACTTAACAGCGGGCCTGCTTGTTAGCTCGATCCCTCCGCCATATGATGAAGTAACCCACATGATGATACGGTTCATCTCCTTGGAAGGAAGGTTTGTCACTGTTCCTGCGAAACACCTTATTTTTCTTAATCATTTTCGTAGGGATCGTCTGGTTTGTTTCCCCCATTACTTGCTGAACTCTCTTGAACGCTCCATTCTTGAGTTTCAAAAGCATTCCCAGGTGGTTCCTTTACACCAAGGGCTCATTTTGTTGTTACACAAATGTTGTCTACTCTCGGTTTCTGGTCTCCCATCCTCCCCTAGCTCGATTCCCCTTTGCCAAGCTCTGCTGCTGCCAGCCCTGTTTCTCCTTTCTCTGTCCCTGCCACCGCTGCTGTCACCCCCATGCCGGCCGTTCAGGCTTCTTCTCCCATTCCCCCTTCTGATGCTCCCGCCCCCACTTGGCCTCTACCTCGCGGAGACCGGTTACCAGGGCTTCTAGGAAGCTTAACCTTGAGACCCTTGCTGTGGAGAAGGGTTCTCATGAATTTGAAATTGCTCATGACCTCCTGCATATCAGCAGTGCCAGCCCCCGGGAAGTGCAATTGGAAAGCCCTACAAAAAGGCTGGAAGCCTTAGAGGCAGATATGAAATTGTTAAAGGATGAAGTTAAAAACTTGACAAAACAGAAAGGAAAGAGGAAGAAGGAGGAGGAGGAGGATGTGGACAGCAGCCAAATTGAAGATATATACAAGAAATTGCACTCCTTGGACTCTCGCTTAGGGAAGGCCAAGACTAGGCATGATTACAACATTGCCATCTTTAGGGCGATTGAGGAATTTATTGAACAACACGTCAGAAGTGTCTCCAACCTAAGCGGAGTGCCGCAACTCTTTGGGGTACTGATAAAGAAAGCAAGAAGACCTTGGAGCAGCTGGATTCTAATGACGCTGCCCATATGACTACTTTGGGTATGTTTAAATCCTGGAAGAATATCAAAACCATCATAGACAAAGCTACTAGGAAGTAGCTGCAGTTGATTCTGCTGTCCTTGTTTGTTTTTTTTGCTTTTTTTTGCGGATCCTTTACTACTTTTTTGCAGTAATTTTTTTTGTTGTCTCGTTTGGTAGCTATTTTTAGCTACTTTGAACATCATTGTAACATTTGGATTCTGATCCTTTTCACTCTGGTTCTCTTGCTTATCCTGGCTTTTAGGCCTTCTTTTGTAATCAAGGGTATAGTCCCTTTCAAAAAACTATTTGCCAATAATAAAAAAAAAACATATTTAAATTAAAAAATTATCCATATCCAATCCCACTCATGAATTAAATATTCAAATAAAATCCACATCCAATCCAATCAGAATTAAATATTCAAATATAATCCATATGCAATCCACCTTTGAATTAAATATTCAAATATAATCCACATCAATCCACTTTTGAATTAAATATTCAAAAATAATCCACATAAAATCCACCTTTGAATTTAATATTCTAATCATGTCCCCCACTCACCTAATCAGAGTCACTATTCCAAATTAGGATTACCTCAATTAATCTCCTTCTCAAAGCTATAAATAAGAGCGTTCCCCACTTTCAAAAAAGTTAGAAGTGATAGAAAAACTCTGGCATTATAGATCCACTCATATCATCATCATACGATCATAATGCCCTTGTGATGTCACCTGTATCATCATAATACTATCCTGTACCCTTGTGGTTCTACATGTATCATCATACCATCCGCATGCCCTTATGATTCCCACAAGTAATCCCATATCTCGACATCCTTCAATCTACAAAACGAAAGCTTTGCGGTTTTTTCAAGTTCTCACATACAACCCAATTCTCGTTGAGCCGTATGTGTTTGGTTTATTTACATATATTTTGATTGGACTACTTTTTTTGTTATATATCGGCATTTTCAACTTCCGCTTTATATCGATTCCACATGTTATCTTACCATTATCGATTCATTTCTTGAACAATTGATATCCTTGCTAGAATTCTATTGACTTCGAGGACTTTGCAAGGAAATCCATGATATCTATCTAATCCTAACTTCTTCCAAGTGTCTATGATCATCGGTGAAAGAAAAGAAAAATATTTCATACATCAACATCATCATCCATCTCTACGGGTATTTGCTCATCGAGGTCGGTTTTGTTTTTCTTGTTTCATTGCATTAATTTGAGTAGAAAGGTCAAAAAAATCTAAACATTTTGATGTCCCGATGGGGCCCGAACCCAAAATATGTTCATTTTTTTGTTACTTTACTTGTCTTGTCAAGTGTGGGAAGTATAATGGTTATCTTGATTCATAGTTGTCATCTATTTAGATATATTTTGGGAATATTTCATTTTTCGACTCACTTGTTTGTCAGGTTTTAGTGTTTTCTTGGTTTGGTGTGTTAATTACATTTGGTAGGCTATATCCATCTTGAGGTAACGGGGTTTTGTTTTTTTTTTTTTGTCTTAAGTTCTCGTATTTCTACGTTTCTAGGTTTTATTGGTAAACATTATATAAACCCACAAAAAAAAAAAAGTAATTATTATTAAATAAATTAATTAATTAAAAAATTGATCAAACTTTACCCTAACCTACCCCTAAAATATCCACTACCAATTTCTCCTATCCCTTACAGCTTTTCCTTAACCCTCCTTCCATCTTATCCCCACTCGACCAACTCCCTACCTAATTCCAAACTCATTGCCACCCTTGACTTGGAATGAACCCCTAGCTCCTACCCATGACCCCCATCCGAGCTCCCATCACTCAAATCCCACCATCCCGACTCCATTCCCAACTCCCCTCCCAAATTTCATAGCACACCACGTCCTTGGCGCCACTCGCCAACCTCAACCTCGTCTCCTTCGTTACACTCTCCTTAGCCAGTCATTCGGGCGGAGCCACATATTACCCTCCACCTAAAGCACTTCCCCATGGACCCTATCATGGCCACTTAGCTACTCCCCGCCATTGATGTGACACGTTTCACACGTAAGTTATACTACTAACTACCAAGTAAGGAGTCCATGATTTCTTCTCAATCTGAAACCATCTTTTAGAAAATATACCTCCTGGAAAATACTCTCAAATATCTATTAAACAATTGACAATACACTCAAAGATCTAAAAATTTCCCTTAAACTTCAAGTACATTTTTTCATCTTCTTAGTCTACCATTCATCAGGTTCTAATTACAATTTAGGTTTCTTATTCATTACCAATGTTCCTCCGACAGTAATATTTCATTACTTTAGATGACACGTCTAGGTTTGTCTTCTTCTCTGCATTTTTATCCCTGATTTGTGTAAATGCTTCTTTTCTATTTACCATTATACAAACTAAATTTCTGATTTTGCATATGAAATGCAGGCGGCTAGCGCAAGCATGAAATGTTTGAGCGCAGCAGGTCCATGCTCAAGGTATTAGACAAGTGTTTGGATCAGACAGTGTTCTATTGTCGACGCTAATTGACGCTTACGCTAAATCTGGTTGTATGGAAAATGCTCGCAAAGTGTTTGACAAAATGCCTCAAAGGAGTGTGGTTTCGTGGACTGCGATGATCGGCGGGTATGTATTGTGTGGAAGATTAGATGAGGCGGTAGAATATTTCGAGGCAATGCCCGAACGAGATGTTGTATCATGGAATGCAATGATTGAAGGGTATCTTTGGGCAGGGGAAGGGGAGAAGGCATTGTTTCTGTATGTGGTCATGCAGAGGGCAGGGTTCAGGCTCTCTGTCTCTACCTTCCCCTCCATTCTTGGCGCATGCTCAGAACTTGCTGCCCTTGAACAAGCCCACCAACTTCATACCCACCTTATCAAATACGGGAACATCACTACGCAGTTGGGCAGTACCCTGGTTGATATGTACGCCAAGTGTGGATGCCTAGAATCGGCGCAGCAGGCATTTGAGGCAATGCTTGTGGGTCAAAGAAATGTCATCTGCTGGACAACCATGATTGATGGATATGGCAAACATGGGTGTGGCATGGAGGCGATGAGGGTGTTTGAAGACATGCAGCATGCAGGACCGAGCCCACCAAGTCACCTTCCTTAGCCTTTTGCTGCTGCAGCCATGCCGCATGGTGGATCAAGGTTGGCACTACTTCCTCTCCATGATTGGCATTCATTCTCTCAAGCCAACACAACACCACTATGCATGTATGGTTGATCTTCTTGGCAGAGCTGGGAAATTGGAAGAGGCATACCACTTTATCATCAAAATTCCTCTTCATCCCGGCTCTCATGTCTGGGCTGGCCCCTGCTCGCGCCTGCAGAATTCATCACAATTTGGAATTGGCAAAACTTGCAGCAATGCACCTTTTTTGAAATAAATACCATAAGGCCTGGAGCATATGTTGTTCTTTCCAACATCTATGCCTCGGCTGGCAGGTGGTATGATGCAACAACTATGAGAAAAGAAATGAAAGAGAGGGGTGTGAGCAAGGAGCCAAGGTGTAGTTGGATTGAGGTTGAAAAAATGGTGCATATTTTTCATGTAGAGGATATATCGCATCCTCAAACACCGAGAGATATATGCAATGATGGAGTGATTATCCGGTGAGTTGAAAGAAAAGGTATCTACCCCATACCAACTCTGTGCTATATGATGTGGATGAAGAAGAGAAACAACACATTCTCTGCAACCATAGTGAGAAGTTAGCTACTGCATTTGGGCTAATTAACACACCACCTACAAGACTTATTTGTATCATGAAAAACCTTCGCATGTGTGTTGACTGCCACACTGCCATAAATTTCATGTCCAAATTAGTTCGCGAGAAATTGTTATAAGAGATGCAAACAGGTTCCATTATTTTAAGAACGGTTTATGTTCATGTGGCAATTATTGGTGTTGTACAACATGACGCTTAACTTTTTGTCTACTTCAGTCTCTCAGAATCATTTGTTTTCATTGCAATTGTTGGCGATTCTCATGGTAAGTGGAAGACAGATGCAAGTATTATTATCTTCATTGTGCTTGGTGGATTTGTTACAGTCCAATTTCTACTATTGCAATTCTAAATGTATTACGATTTCACATTCTTTCATTTGAAAATAGGAAGGTGTATTGAAAGGATTGTAATCCAATTGGTGTCGACAATACTAAAATGAGGTTTGTCATGCCATCCACCAAGGTACAAATCCCTGGCAGAATGGATACCCCTCAATCCCTGGCACTAAACCGAAGGTGGTCCAATAACTACCAGATGCTAAAATCAGCATCCAAATGTTTATTCTTCAATAAAAAATAGGGAGGAGTTGTTGAGAGTGTTATAGAAATTTGATATAAATCCCGACCAACCTATAAATAGTTCTAGCATCTAAACAAGTAGTTATATAACTGGAAAATACAATGACAGTATTGAAGGTAATAATTTGCTTTAGGTTTTTGATGGGATGAGAGACAGTGAAAAGGCCAAAGAGAGGCAATAGATGGATGGAACACCTGAACGGTTTGTTCTCAGATGGGGTGATCCTCAACACTGTTGGCGGCAGGCTAGAAAGCAAGGAGGCAAATTAACTCATTGCTAGCTCGGCGGCTAGCAGGTTTGACGTGTCCTCTTCTTCCCCTGTTTTCTAGGTTACGGGTTCTGGTCATGGTAGCATGTTTGGATCTTCCCCTCTTCACCTGGGAGAAAATGTCTAGGAAGATGAAGGTAGCAGGATATTTTATAGATTCGGTACATTTACTGAGTAAACAGAGAAGTTAAAATTGTAATACACAAATTTTGTTGTAGAAGTTAGCATTACTTTTGTGTTGAAAGAACTCAAGATGAAGGGAAGCGTTATTTCATAGGCCCCTGTAATGGTTTTCTTGTAAAAGTGGACAATATCGTTCAGCACAAAACAAATAAGAAAACCTAACCATAGGAACTAGACCACTGATAACAACCAAACAAACCTATATAAACGAACATGAATACAAGGCAAAAGAATCTATATAGACTGTGGGCCTTCTCTAGCTTAAGCTTACTATCCTGACTCAGGTACATTATGTCACAATTAGTTCTATTTTTGTGTTGCCCAGGTTTCATTTTTCACTTCAATACGTTACCACCAGTGACCTGTTTCCACCTGGCTCCTCAGCTTCACCTGCTCCTACTTGAACTGTTTCACATTTTCTTTTTTAATCTGATTAAACTTGCAGTGTATAATAAATTGTAGAAATGTTCATAACATATATGATAGGGGAGGGTAAATTTCCCAAAATTTTGTGAAATAATCTTGAATCTATAAAAAGATTCTTAAATCTATAATGAAGAATAATTAATCACGTCTAGAAAATTACTCTGTTCTTCATACGCTGGTTACATCTATGAAAAATACATATCTTATCATTTACCCTTTGTAGGGCTTATCTACGGTGAGTGTATATTTTGGTTAATGGCCTTATATCTAGGGTTTCTCTGTTGTGAGTGATAAGAGTTTTTAGTAAATGCAGTCTTCAATTTCAAGATTTATAACTTGCATTTTACTCTTTAAAACTGTTTTAATGTGATGCACAGTTCTAATGTTGCAATTTGGGTTTTATATTTTTATCTTTCTTTTGTTTTACTCAAAAGTGCAATTAACACTTATGGTAGTGATATGATATTACAGTTTGGAATGCACTTGGAATGCTCTAACTGTAAGCTTAGTGCACTTGGCAGTATTCCTGTTAGTGTCTGATCACCGACTGCTGCATCTGTTGCCTGCATAGGCAGCCTCGCTATTCTCCTCCATGAAGGGTATTTTCATGCTTATTTTCAGGTTGAGAAGACTGGCCAGTTATTGGCAAAACCAATAGGTGATTGTAATATATTACATTTGCACCCAAACGAAAAACAAACCACAAAGGAAAGGAAAATTGAAGCTTCATAACAGTCTAAATAGTAAGTAGATATAAACTGATACTTCTAATAGTAAGTAGATGTAAACTGATACTTCAGATGTGCTATTTGTTTGATGATCAATAGCATTTTAGCCATGAACCCTATCACTTAAAAGGCGGTCAATTGTTAAACCTTTGCACCATGTTTTCGTGTAGGCCAGATTATTCGTCTATGTTGTCATTAAAAAACATCCATAGGTTGTCATGCATTTCTTTCTTGTTTGTTGATTTTTTTATATATGCAAACATGTACACATCATTTGAAATAACAACGAAATGAATGATTCAGAGACAGAATGAATGACTCAGAGATGGAATGAATGTCATATCATAGAGATATAATCTCTTGGCTTTTGTAATTAATTCTAGGATTTTTTTGGTAACTTGTTTCTGTACTTTTTTGGTTCAAGATCTTTGTGGACTTACATTGAGCACTACATTGGTTCTTCTTGTGGAGGCTAATTTTGTCCATATGCCAGCCGCGTATTCTTTGAAAACTGTAACATATAATAAGTGATCAAACTTCTAATTACGGTAAAATAGGCTGGGTTTGCCACTATGTTTTGAAAATAGGCTATTAGGTTTTATTGCTCAAATAGTTTTTTGAGTTTTTGATGTTTCCCCAATGAGGATTTGATTCATCTTCATTTTAAGCTTTTCCTGCTAGACTGCGTAGACAAAAACTTCAAATTTCTATTTAATTTATCCTGAAATGATACAACTGATAGAAACAAATACCATAAATTGAATATGCTATAAGTATGCCAAACTCCAAGGTGACTGGTCGGTGATAATCCCCATCTAGGGAGGAAGAGCAAATTTTCTCAAATGCATTAAGAGTGAATATCAGATGTTTGCAGGCATTGGACTGTCCCGTGCAGTTGTGGGCAAAAAAACTGTAAGAATGAACACTGTGTATCTATAGGTTTAATCAACCTTGGAGAGTGCACAACCTAACACATACTAAATTGGGGAATGGAATTCTGTTGCTCAAAGATCTTCCATTGTGCATTTATGGGTCCTTTGAAACTGGGCACGCTATCGTTATGGAGTCATTGGAATTGTGCAACCCTTAAAATCACCTTGGCATAAAGTTTAGGATTACCAGTTTACATATTGTCATACATGAGTTCCACTACTTGGTTTATGTTGTTTGTATTCGGTTGTGCATATCCTTGTGTTGATCAATTAACTCTTTTAGTCTTGAACCCTTTTTGCATGTTATCATGTGTTGACAGAAAAGGAAAAGTACATAAAGTATATTAGGCTAACAGTTATGAAACTACATCATATTGGATTTTACAGGTTGATGAATTGCCAAATGGCTGACCTCTTGGACTAGAAACTCTCAACATTAGAGTAAGAATAATGGTGAGCACAAGAGAAGCAGAGTTAAACTCATGTGTGTATGTACATATAACAACTGAAAGTAACAGACAAAAAACACTCCACTCTGCCCCTCTAATTATTTATGCGACCCAAAGCCTCTTACTGCAGTCTTTTAAGCAACTTCACTTTCCACAATAAAAAATAACACTGAATTGTCTTATTCTGATTACTAATTCTGGATTTAACATGATCTCTATTTATGTCATTTTGTTAAAAATATCTCCTTTCGCCTTTTAGTTGATCTGCAATCTGTCTATCTTTCCCCCTGTTGTTTGCTGAAACGATCACAACATGTATCTGTTTTACATACCATTGAACTGAAATGGGCAATTATGTATAGATATTTAAATAGCAAATGATCCCAATTGTATGTACAAATCTGGAAAAAAATTTGATTTAGTCTCCATAAATTGATTACAAAAGTAGATTGTAGTTTCAAGGGCATGTATTGTCAATTCGTAATTCAATCAAATTACATTAGGTTTATGTCCAAACAATATTACTTGCTAATTTCTTGGGAGAAATCCAGGGGTTTAATTGGTTTGGCTCTCATGTATTGGCTATTACGTAAAAAACATAAATCTAGATGATTTCAGGGCTCCACTTGTTATTTGCACCTCTCGAGGGACCCACACAACTGTGAAACTGCTAACTTTTTCCCCTCCCTAAATATACCCCCCTGATTCAGACAAATCAATATAAGCCACAACATATTCTATCTGCAAAATTTCAACTGGAACCAGTCCTCTTTTCTACTTCTTTTTAGCATTTTACTCCTCTTGCTATGTTGGGATATCTACGACTCTCTCAATGCTACAGACTTAATCTTTTCCCTCTCCTTGTCTAAGATTGGGTTATACACATAATCTTAATCATACACACATATAACTGACCTTGATGCAGAACATTTATAAAAAATTCCACTGCCACATACTACAATTACAATAAAAAAAACTACGCACACTAACAAACCAAAAAAACAACCACTACATTGCTCTTCTCTTGCACTTATCACAAGTGATCCTAAGAATTAGAAATACGACTATGGTATCCTTCATCATTTTCTTTTCGTTATCATGTAGATCTACTTACCACTTCTACAGGTCCTTGCTCACATAGTATTTTCATATTTTAATCAAACATCCTCATTTCATATAATTCCATATTTTATTCTATATTTTTGTGTTACTAACTTTGTAGTTAGTCTACATTGCTTTCTTCTCATGTTGGGATTGTTAGGAGCGTACTTTTCACTTGTGTCATTATGCAAATCGGATAAAAGGAAAAGCGTTATCCATGTATTCCTCATTTTCTCTATTTTCTCCTTTTGCATCGTATTTCCCTTTCATGTGTGTGTCCTCATTGAAAGATCACATTTGATTTGGTTTTAAAAAGAACCTTTCTTTTTGCATTCTGTTTGATCACATAGTTTAAGTAAGGGTTAACCTTCTACATCTCACATTACCACACACAAACTAAACTCATGAACAAAATCAACACATCTAAAACATCATCCTACCTAGTGGAATGATTAGGATTTCACCACCCAACAGAAGTCGCCCAAGACTTCCCTAGCCATAACTACCTGAAACCAGCCTTAGACTGCCGTTCCTTAGGTACCTTCATTATCCACTTTTCTTTTCTTTTCACATCTTCTAATTAATCATGATGATAAGAAACTTGTTGCTTGATTTATTTGTTAAAAATTTAATTAAAAACATGTTTATCTATTTCATGCCTATCGTCACTCATTCTCAAGTCAAAATAACACAACAATCCACTCCATCCATTGACATCCCTTCCTCTAATGATCTTTCCCAATAAGATTCTAAACTCGAGACCACACCTTTAGTTACCCAACCCCTTGTTTCCATGGCCCCGCTTCATGAGAACCATGTCATCCAAAATCATCCCTATCTTGAAACTAATCCTCATATCTCTCACCAATCCAAAATTTCTAGACCAACTACACCCCCATCTCCAGCTCCTTTAGAAACTCTTGGGCCTCCTTCTAGCCCCATATATGACTTATTATTTCAGTAAATCTCCCACAATCTTTCAATCCTATTAATCTACTCAATTGGTGGATCCTATTCCACCCACATCACTTTATGTTAACTCTATCTCTATTCCATCCGCTACTAGTATGCCTATCCAACCATCTCAACCTCTTAATACTCATGTCCTCGCTTATCCTTTACCACAAAAATTTCCCAATCTCAACAATCACATCACATCCCTATTTCTCAACATCAACCATTACAACAACTTATCAAATCTCAACCCATGACATATATTAATCCTTATCAAACGATTCCCCAAACACCTACACATCCAAAAACTTATCAACCACTTTATCAAGCTAATTTTCATGCCACACAACCACAATCCCAACCTATCATCACATCGAATGATCCTATTCATTCCTTAATTAATAGGTTGGTTAGTCTAGAGGTCACTACCTTGGGAACCAAGGTTACATTATCTTACGAAAAATATGTAATGAACCCATTCATCTATCGGTTTTAATCAAACCTTACCCTCCTCATTGGGAGATTCCTAAGTTTAACAAGTTCAACAACAAGGAATATCCCCAACAACATCTCCATGCATTTAAGCACATATGTTACCTTATTGCACATGATCAAGAACTTATGCTTCGCACCTTCCCCATGTCCATGGCTGGCCTAGCACTAGATTGGTACAATGGCATTTCTCAACATTCATTATTATCCTTTACCCAACTCGCATAATTGTTTCTTAGAGCACTTTTGATTAATATTGCATGTAAAATCACCATCAATGAATTGTACGCCATTATACATTTTGATGACGAGTCAATCATAGATTTTTTCACTCGATGGTGCGGTATTATAAACCAACTATCATTCTCACTTCCATAAACCAAACTCATCAAAATATTCTCACGCTCTTGTGAGAAGCACATATAATCTACCTTACAAATTCAATCATTTCAAACATTTGAGGAAGCCTTTACCATGGATAAACTCGAAACTCGTGTCGTTGAGCAAGGTCATTTTAAATTCAGATCAGACAAACCTAAAATTGAATTTACTAAACCATCTGCACATAATGACACATCTAAAGGTGTGGCCAATGTCATGGTTGTTAAGTCCTCTTCCGCACCTACATCTAGCACATGGCCTCAACAACGAGCCCCTCGACCAACACCCAACTACACCCCCTTGGAGAATCATATAGTTCAATATTTGATAAGTTGATGGCGGTAAATCTAATCACACTTCCTCCTATCCAACCACTTGATGAATCAAGACCAAAACTCGTGTGGTATCATGAAGACCATTATTGCAAATACCACCAAGTCGAGGACACGACATAGAGAAATGTCAAACTTTTAAAGATTTGGTCCAAAGACTCATTGATCAAGGTGACCTCCAAGTAGACAACCCCAATGCACCTCCAAATCAACCACTAGAGGTCTTTAAACAACCATTCCCCAACCACACACCAACAATTCAAACCACCACCGCTATAACCCAAGTGCCCAATGCTCATACTATAAAAACTCTTTACACCATGGACCAAGATCTATCGCATCCAAAAATTGCCCTCTATGATCATGATCACATCCACCTCCTTGGACATTTCCCCTACATCTACAAACCCATTAACACTTATCCCCACAACCACACCAATCATACCTACATCTATCTTAGAACCTATTCCTACATCCACACCTACCACATCAACCCCATTCACAAACATATCATTCTTACCCCTTGAGATATTTATGAAACAACCATTCCCACCTATGTCTACACCGATATTAATCCTAAATCCATTGCATCACCTATCATATCTACTCAATCACTTACCACATCCAATTCATTGGATTTGACTACCTTACCTACATCCATTCTACCTTTACCCATCATACCATTCTTAGAATCAATACCGTTTCCTCCTTCCACACTTTTTCCATACCCACCACATCAACTATTGCAGCCACATCTACATTTATCCCTACCCTTACCACATCCGCATCGACTTCGACTATACATGCCACTTCATCCACATCTATCATGCCCCAACCTATCATATTCAACCCCTTATCCATATCTACATCAAACATACCCATCACTACATCACTTACATCTCCAAATGTCCCAATTATGCCCACCTCCCTATTAATCCCAACTACCCCCGCATCTTTCATATCAACAAATCCACTTACACCTACCTTGGCATCTTCTCACCTATACCTATATCCTATGGCCACATCACCCATTTTATCCCAATCTTATATACTTAATCCACATCACCATATACCACACCAACCATATCCTCTCCATTTACAAATATATCAATGATACCACTTGAACAATTTATGGAACAAGCACCTCCACCTAATTCAAACACAAACAATTTTTGTCCTCCCACTATAGAACCAGATATTTCCACATTGGCCAATCCAAAACCTACATGATCCACATCTCACATAGACCTTATTAACCACATCTTACAAACTCCTATTTCTCCATCAATATCCACCCCTACACCGCAATCTTTAGATCCTCTAGTTGAGATTATTATCATCCCTGCCAAGGGTAAACCTTCTTGATCAAAACCTAAGACTCTTAAGTCCCTTATGCATCCTTGTAAGAAGTTAGATCTTACCTCTCCTCAACAATCCAACATCAAAAAATCCCTCCTAGGAACACCTTCACCCATTTTAGGGCCAGGTCCTCAATATAAAACATCTTGCAACAATCAATCTAAATCCAAATAAACTAACCATCCTCCCAAAATTGGTTCATCTTCTAAGACATCTAATCTACCCATCCAATCTACACGTCCACTCTTTCCCCTAAATCCAAGTTGAAATATCCTATGAAAATCTAAAAGAGCTACCTTCTCCATGACACTTCAACCAGGTCCTACGTAGATATCCTTTGATATTGAACTCAAATTTCCACTATCACGCTTCCACCTATTAAACCTTTTGATCCTCATAGTAAGAAACCACCATGGTTTTATCGAATCTCATTTGTGCTTATCATTGTGCCTAGGCCATGACATTGAGCAATGTAAGGCATTTCATATTTTCTTCCATGACTTTATTAAGAAATATAATTTCCTCATTAGGGGGAACATCCTTCCCATCCAAAACCAATCCAATTCATATTTCTACATCCCCATCCATTGGGTTTCCTAAGACTCCCCATCCACATCTATTCCACCTTTACCTATCATACCATCCATAGATTTAATCCCAGTTCCTCTTTCCACACTTCTACCACGCCAACCACATCATCTATTGTAACTCACGTGTCCACATCATCCTCTCCTTCCACATCATTTCAAGAATATTGGAAAGCACTTCAACTTGCGAAACTTTGAATGATCCTCCCATCTCATCTACAGACACTTCCATAAACCAATCTTTTCCTTCTTTTGACATCATCATGCAAAAACTACTCCTTCCACTTGTATCAACCACAACACAACCTTCAGACCCTCCTAGTTAAAATCATTGGCATCCCTTCTAAGGGTTCTCCTTCACAACCCAAACCCAAGAACCTTGGTACACTTCCACAATGATCTCTTGTGCATCCCCAAAAGAAGATAGACATTCCTCCAACAAAGATCAAATCTACATCATCTATTTTGGGGAAACATCCATCTATTCTAGGGCCACCTCCCTCATCTAAGGCATCATAATCACTCAACCAACCAAAATCCAAACCATCCAACATTCCTTCAAGATCTAAATCTTCCTCTAAATCTTCAAGTGTCACTAAGACGGAATCAAAACCACGGAATGACAAGACTCAATCCTCTAAGACAACTCATACATCCACATCCCAAGAATCTGCATCCAAATCCAAGTCTAAAATTCCAAAGAAAAGACATCTCCTAATGTTTCAATCGAATCATATGTGGAATTCCTTCAACATTTATTACAAATTTCCTCTAGCACTATTTCACCTATTAAGGCTTTTGACCCAAATAGTAAGAAGCCATCGTAGTTCGATTCCCAACTCATTTGTGCCTACCATCCTACCACGAGTCATGACATTGAAAGTTGTAAGGCCTTTCGGACCAACGTCCATGATCTCATTAAGAGAGATAACCTTCTCAAGGATTGTCCCTCTCCATCTACCATTTTATCCACAACCAATCCACTTCCTATTTCTACATCCTCATCTATCGAAATCACTAAGTCTCCTCCTTCGTCCTCCATTAACATCTCTCCTTTGCATATCCTTCTTCCTATAAAGGGTCCTCCCTTAATCATCAACACTATTTTCCTATGATCCCCAACCATCTACCCAATCCAAATCTAAAGTTATCATCAACATCCAATCTCTTTCGACATCCACTAGCTCATCTACATCTGGGGGAGCGTCCTTCCCTAGTTATTTATCCTCTCGCATCCTCTTCCTCATCCACACATATTATCTCTATGGCTCCCTTGGCACTGAGGGACTTCATTCTAGGACTGGTCTAATTGCATATTATTCCTTTCCTTGACATTTTCTTGTCTTATCTAACTGATCTCATCTGATCCTATCCGATTTTATCTATGCTCCCCTTGGGAGACACCATGGTTTTATCTAAAGTCCACTTTTGTGGCCATTATGCACACACACACACACACACACACACACACACACACACACACACACACACACACACACACACACACACACACACACACACATACACACACACACACACATATGCTTCCCCATATCCGAGGTGTTGTGAATATTTTATAATCTTTACCCAACTCATCTCATCCAACCTAATCCAAATTTATCTTGTTAAAATCTTCTTATCTACCACCCATCCTAAGACCCACCTTTGTGATCAAATTTGTACCCCACTTGGGGGATCATTTATTTTCATCTTAAGCTCACCTTTGTGGCCATTTATCCACCTCATTAGGGACACATATTTTCTTCGCTTCCTTAAGGATAGTACATAATTTTTATCTTCACTCATCTATCTCATCCCATCTTTGCAAGTTATCATTCTATCCTAACATGACTTTGATGTTAGTGACCTCATCCTTAAAGACAACTAGAACATCACTACTCTAGAAAGGAGCCAACATGGAAAGTTTTTTCCCAACTAGATTGTGACTTACATTATCACGCATAAGAATGAGTATGGGATCTATCATTTGGCTTCCCTTGATGGTAAACCAGAAATAAAACCTCATAATGCATTGCACTTGCGACCATTCTTTTGTTAGCATACCTACCAATGGGCACTTAGTTATATCCTTAGATGATTCCTCCATCATGAACCTCTTCCATATATCACTGTAATTATTTGGAATTATGTTTTCTGCCATCACTTTCTTAGTCATGACCTTAAATATGGGCACCATGGATCATTGTCCATAGCATTTTCCTTATGGACAAGTTCTCCCTTTTTGGTGATAACTCCATGATCATTACATCCATCAACCTCTCATTTACCTATTGGAACCATGCTAAGGGTCCTAAGGTGTCACTTGTACATCCACTATCCCCTGTAGTAGTCTACCTGAGCTATTCGTAGCTCTTCCCCATGTAAAATTCAAAAATTCCTAGATGCTCCTATAAAAATTCAAGGTTATTAAAAATATAATAAATAGATAATCCTCTTGAAGGATGGCTATCATGTATACCATTTTTCCATATAAATCATAAATGTATAAAATATACCATACCCTCAAAGGATGGCTACTATCTTATTATGGTAGTGAAGGCTTCCCGCATTGATCAATCTTCTATTGTATTAACATCGTTAAAGCTTCCCGCATTGATCATCTTTCTCTTAACAAAATTCTCAATTTGATCATTTTCTCTCTTTCCCCTACCCAAAGTTGGGGCATAGACTTATGGAAATCCACCTATGGGGACCCCTTTTCCCACATACAAGTTACATATAAACCCCTTCATCGTGTCAACATTAAGTTTATAAGCTCACTCATCCATATTTTCCCGTTGATATTTGGTATAACTAACTATGTTGGTTATGTGTTAACACCTGCTATTGGCTATAAGTGTAATGCCTCAAGTGGTACCCTTTCTTGTTTACCTCCAATCCAGTTTGAAGCATGATTTCCCCGTATGATCCTTCCGTGGTTATGTTTCGTTTATCTTGTTAAGGTCACCTTCTATGAAGATTGCATTCTTACATATCTAATTTCAAACCATGTCATCTATATCCACATGTTTACTTTAAGGATGACATATCTTACAATCATCCATAATTCCATGAATTCGTTAATGTCTATGAAAACTATCTCTAATACACTTTTAAGTTTGTGTATTATACTTGATCTTTCATTACAATTTGCAAATCCTACTTGAGGATCCCTCTCAAGGAGAGTTCGTTATCCTACAACTCCTCATCCCCCACCATGGCCAACATGTCCTTTCTCCATCCATCCTTCCACATCACCTTTATCTTCCCATCAATTATCCCCACATCACCCTTCTCACCATTCATGTCCCCTTCTACTACTTGGCATAGACATCACCCTTCTCACCATTCCTATATTTTCATCTCTAGTTTGATAGTTTTACTTAATTATTCACATAGCATGGCAATCCTACTCAAAGTAAACATGTCATTTTGGATAATGCCTCACTCACAATCCCCTCCATTGACCGTTCCTTCCTCCTAGTCTCCCTACTAACCAACCTTTTTTACCCTTTCTCAACCTATCAATTCAAAAGTACATACACCATCTCCCCTTGCAATTGTACTCCTTTCCCCATTTTCTCCCTTTTTGATCCATCATCCTTCATACCACTTCTTTCCATTCTTTTCATGTCTTTCTTCTTCACCTTCACCTCATTCATCCTCATCCTCGCCTTCTCTTTTCATAAATCATCATTCCTCCTTTCTTTACTCTTTCCACTCCTCGAATTCTCCCACATATCCACTCTCATGTCTAACCATCATTGTTGTTGGTCTCCCTAAAATTATTTCATGATCATCTTTGGTTTCCATGCTAATAACTATTATTATTGGTCGACCCCTAAAAATCACTCCACATCACTCTCCACTACCTTTCTCACTCTCTTTTTCCTTGTTCGCATTTCTTTTCCGCTCCTTCCTCATCCTTCACCAATAATAATTATTGTTGGTCTTCCCCTAACGTCCCTTCATTGGCATTGCCTCTTCCATTCTCCATTCCCCTTTTACCCTTCTTCACTTTTCCTCTCATCCTTCACCAAAAATAATTATTTTTGGTCTTCCCTAATGTTCTTTTACTAGCATTGCCTCCTCCATCATCCATTCTCTCTTTCCTCCCCTTCCTTGTCTCCACCTCCTCCCTTTCTTGTCACTTCTTTGCCACCTCTCCATCTTCCCTTTGCCCTTTTAAATATCTTTACTGTCTTCATCATATAACCCTCTTATCCTCTTATCCTCATCTCATGCATTTCTACAGCTTTTCCACTCCGTGTCCTTCCTTCCCTCTTTACTTCCCCATTGTTACCTTGTTTCTCCCTCACTATCCCATATTTTTATCCTCCCACCTTCCACATGCATTTCCATGCGGTCTGTACCATATTCCCCTTCCCTTCTTTTCTTTGATCTTCTCCACATCTTCTTGCTCTCTTCTCTAGTTCCTTTCTTTTCTATGTTCTATTGTCTCTGTCATCTTCTTTAAATTCTCCATCTTCTTCACCTCCCTCACTCTATCTTTTCTATTCTAATGCCTTCATTTTTCACTTCTCTCTCATTTGTTCCTTACTTCATCTTCTACTATGTTGTATTTTCTCATCTTGTTTTATCCTTCTAGTTTTTTCTTCCTCATTCCCTTCTCATATAATCCCTCTCTTCTATTCTCTTCCACCTCTTTTTCCTCATCCCCCATCTCCATCCAATTTATTCCATACCATGATCTATTCTATAGTTTCTTTCTTTTCTCAGTTCTATCATCTCTTTCCTCTTCTTTAAATTCTTCATCTTCCTCATCTCCTCCATATTTCCATAATTTCTCTCCATTTATTTTTGTCATCTACTCCATTTTTCCATCATTTCTCTCCCTTCATCTTCATCACCTCCCTCATTGTATCTTTTCTATTCCACTTCTTTCATTTTGCACATCTCTCTCCCATTTTTTCTTTCACCCTCTCCTCTGTCACCCTTTCTCATCTCATCTTCTCCTTCTTGTTCGTCATTCCTCATTAAATTTTTCTCTTTATCACCCATTACCTTTTTCTCCACCCATTTATTCCCTACCCTTGTCTTCTTCACTTCCTACTTCTATACTTTCTTTCTTTTCTTAGTTCTATCATATCTTTCCTCTTCTTTACATACTTCATTTTCCTTGTCTCCTCCATGTTTCCATCATTTATCTCCTTCATCTTCATCATTTCCTCCATTTTTCCATCATTTCTCTCCCTTCATCTTCATCACCTCCCTCCTTTATCTTTTCTGCTACCTTCATATTGCACATCTCTCTCCCTTTTCTATGCTTTCACCCTCTACTCTCTTCTCATATCTTCTTCTTCTTGTTCATTCTTCCTCATTCCGTTCTTCTCATATCATCCTTCTCTATTATTATCTTCCACTCTTTTATTTATTTTCTCTTCCTCTACCACATCCGCTTTATTCTATAGCATGTTATTATTCACTCCTCCTACCATAGTTTCTTCCTTTTCTTTGTTTTATCAATGATCTCTTTCATATTCTTTACATTCTACTCTTTCCCCATTTCCTTTGTTCTTTCCATCATCTTTATCTCTCCTCCTTTTTATTATTTTCACCCTCTACTTTGACACCGACCATCCTTATCCCTATTATCCTTCCACCTATCTCCTTCCTCTTTTTTATTCTCCTCCACCATGTCCTCTCTATTATGTATCCTTGTCTTCTTCACCTCCGACTTTTCTTTCCTCATTTTTCACCCACCCATAATCAACCACTCTTCCTATCCATTCCATTTTCTCTCTCTTTCCATGCTCAATCGTTGTGTTCTTCAACACTTCTTAACACTTAACATTCAAGGTCGATAACAATATCTCCTCATTTGTAGACTAAGGATTCTCCATTCTATTACACCCCATTCTCATTCTCATCTCTACAACAATGACTCATCCTTTTTGTGAGCTTATTTCATTCTCGTTAGCCCTCTTGAAGGGGCATCATCACATATATCCCTCATCATACCTTTCCAAGGCATTTTTCTCTTAAAAGACACCTTAACGTTTGTCACTTACCGTCTTCTATTCTCCCTAATAGTCATATGCTACTTTTTCTATGCAAAAGTAGATTGAATTCTTCCCTTTTTACATGAAAAAGGAATGCTTTCTCTTTTCTTCATCTAATACTTTATTGTCAAAGGAAAACCTTTCTTAAGAAATATGTATGCTAAAACCATATTCCCCCTTGGGGATTTTATTTGACATTTCTTTTATCCTTTCGTACTCAAAGTCCACCCTTGTGGCCATATTTATTCCCCCATGGGGCATTTTATTTCACCATGTTTTCTAATTTTCCTTTTTGGTCATTCTCGGGCCTGTGCTAGGGCATAATTATCTTTATCCTCATCCTTTGTGGACATATACCCTTTGCTCGATTCCTTGCATGTGAAGGATTTCACATAGTCGATGCATGCCTATGACCTAGTGGTCCTTTCGGCTCAAATATATTTGAGATGTTTCCCATTGGATTCCCTCCATTTCGTAGTGATTTTAGACCACTCATAGGTCCGTAGGACATTCTCATTATCTCCATTGAAATCTTCCTTTGTTCCCTATTTGACGTGGTATCATAATCACTACCATATTTTCCTTTTTTGTTTATCCTCATCTAGGATATCTTATCCATTCATCTTATGTTCTTATCCAACATTGGAACTATCCCTTTCTATTCTCAAAGTCCACCTTTGTGGCCATAATTATTTCCCCTTGTGGCATTTTGTATCATCACTTTTTCACATCTTGCCTTTTGACCATATTCGTGCCCTATGCTAGGGCATCATTATTTCACATCCCCATCCTTTGTGGATGCATACCTTTCACTCAATTCCTCGCATATGAAGGATTTCACATTATTTTCGCATTTGGTTGCGCATAGTTTGATGTTTTCCTATGACCCATTGGTCTTCTGGCTCACATCCATTTGAGAGGTTTCCCATTAGATTCCCTCCATTTCACAGTGATTTTCACCCACTCATTAGTCCAAAGATCATTTTCATCATCTTCATTGAGACCGCCCCTTTTCCCCTAAAACGTGATATCGGACTCACCTCCATAGTTTTTATTGTTGTTAAAATCCTTTTTTCTTGGGGAATCTTGCCTTGCCTTATCATTTTACCCATTTATATTCACCCACCCAACCTTCAACATACATCTCTTTCAAAATCGTGACCGATGTCCCTTAGTTTGTCAATCCAAATTTTGAGGGGGAACACCCGATCAATTATTTTTCATTATTTCATCATTTTTTCCTCATGGCTTTCCTAACACAAACCACTCATCAAAAAGGGAAAAATGTAGACATCAATTTTGGTGTCGTTTCTCCACTTCACCCGCGTTTGTTCTCTTTCATTAGGATTGCTCATTCAAATTCCTTTTCCCTCCAAAATCTAATTATTCCATTTCCCACCAAAAATATATATTCAATTAATCAATGTTAATTGGTTAATTGATCCCTTTTAAATCCATAATCCTCATTACATGCTAATATGCTCCATGTCAATCCACTTAATAATTTAAAATTCTAATTTAATCCATGTCACCCCACTTCTAAATTTAAAATTCCAAAATAATCCATGTCATTCCACTAATGAATTTAAAATTCAAAAGTAATCCATGTCATCCCACTAAAGAATTAAATATTCAAAAATTATCCATATCCAATCCCACTCATGAATTAAATATTCAAATAAAATCCACATCCAATCCAATCAATTAAATATTTAGATATAATTTATATGTAATCCGCCTTTGAATTAAATATTCAAATATAATTCATATACAATCCACTTTTGAATTTAAAATTCAAAAATAATCCACATGAAATCCACCTTTGAATTTAATATTCTAATCATGTCCCCCACTCACCTAATCGGAGTTACTTTTCCAAATCAGGATTACCTAAATTAATCTCCTCGGAGCTATAAATAAGAGCCTTCCCCCTCTTTCAAACAAGTTAGAAGTGATAACAAAACTCGACATTATAGCTCCACTCATATCATCATCATACCATCATAATGCCCTTGTGATGCCACTTGTATCACCATAATACCATCCTCATGCCCTTGTGGTTCTACTTGTATCATCATACCATCCTCATGCCCTTGTGATTCCCTTAGTAATCCCATTTTTTGGCATCCTTCCATCTACAACACAAAAGCTTGCAAGTTTTTTTACAAGTTCCTCGTATCACCCAATTCACCGTTGATTTGTACAAGTTTGGTTTATTTACATTTATTTTGATTGGACTGTGCTTTCATTATATATTGACCTTTTTAGCTTTCCTTTTATATCATATTCTACATGTTATATTACCATTATCAGATTAATTTCTTGAACGCATGATTGATATCCTTGCAAGGAAGTCCATTGAATTGGGGATTTGGTCTTTTGCAGTAATCTAACATATATCTGTCTAATCCCATCTTCTTCTAAGTGTTTATGATCTGAAGGTTCCTCCGTCATTAAAAGAGGGAAAACTATTTCATCCATCATCCATCATCATCATCATCCATCTCTACAAGCATAAGTAAACCCCACATATTTCGAGGTCATTTTTTATAATGGTTTCACCGCATTAATTTGAGTAGCAAGGTAAAAACATCTCTGAACACCTAGGTTGAATTTAAAAAAATTCACATTATAGGTTAAAAAGGAATAAATGCAAATAACTCACCTATATTTGAGTTGTTTCTCCTCTTCTTTAGTGGGGCTGACATCATGTCTAAATGCTCTTTGATTTGAATGTAATTGCACATGAAAAAAGTCACAAGTGATCCAAAGCTAAAAAATCTCTACGTATGTGAGTGAAAATGATTAATAAAAATGGTGATTTTGGTTATATATAACATGTTTTAACTCTATTTTGAGTGTGTGTGTTTTGTAGGGATGGAACGTTGGCGTAGGTATATTTCTATCCCTGCGGACATGGTAAGTCCTCTTATTGTTATATTTTAGAGTATTTTGTCAATTATACATTATATCTGCACTTGATTCCCATTTTCTTTTACAGTGGCAACAAGCTTAGATTAGGTCACTTTAACACACTGACATGTTAGGTATAATTTCTAACTCTCCCATTTGGGAGCTCCATACTCGGACTCTACATTTTACGTCTCTTCATGGCTAAAACGCTTCTCAGGGGGCAATATGTACACACCCAATTTTTCATGTGCTACATTGTCGAAATGATTTAAAATCCCCAATGATGATTAATATATTTTCCAATGGTGTTCGAGTCCAATTTCCCATTTGTAGTATATATTTATAGCCTAGAATGCTTTCCTTGTCCATTTCCATGTTTTTCCCACTTTCCTTTATCATTCTACTAACTTTTTCCTTAGCTTTTGACTTTAGTCACGAAAGTACCACGATGGTTATACAACCACCCATTTTCCCTTAGCGGCGGTTTCAGTAACTACCCCTCTGCGTAGACCGGTGGTCATGTGCGCACTTAATTGAGATTCTATTGGTGTGTTTTGAATGCGTTTCAACTTCTTCAAACTTGATTTTAGTCATGTTTCTTAACCAATTTGGTTTTCTTGAGCTCATTTGATGTGTACCAACTTCTCCTTCCCTTCTTGTTGTTAATTGTGAGTTAACTACCCATTTTTTGAGAGACGTGACATTTCATGGTTGCCAAATGTCTTAGACCATTTCTCTACCTTTTTCCTATAAGAGCCAAGATTTTATTCAAAGCATTGGTTGGAGATTATTATTTTGAATTGCATTTTTATGCTTCCCATAACCTTGCTAATAAATACACAAGTAAGCTCAATATTCTTGCCTTGTTATTCTCTTACATGTGTTGCTACCAAATTTCTTGCAAGCCATTCTAGCTCTAGCATTTCTTCATCATTTCTTCCACACAAGCCAACAAAATTCCCTTGACTATGAACACCAAGTTGGAAAGAAAGCGGGGAAAACAAACCAAAGCCGATCTGGCATTGTCGTAGCTCTACTATTTCGAGGTTGTGGATGCATTTTAATTCTTAAAGATTTTTTTAATAGATATTATTCCACATTCTGTTAGAGTAACTGAAATTTGTTTTCCTTCCTATCCTTGTGGGTTTGAACGAGAAGTTTGTCATTAAGAAGCTCTGCATTAGTTTAGTATCAATTGTAATTTCCTTTCAACTTGTAAGCTTCTATTAGATATTGTTGTTTTTACGAGACAAGTTTTTGTTATAAATGACAAAGGTCGGGGTGAATCGGTTCCTAATAATAATTTTCAATTTTTATTTCAATCATCAAACACATACACCCTCATAGACTATAGACATGAAATCTTGATCATCAATCAATATAATTTCTCGTGTAATGCATACATGAAAATAATACAAGATATACTTAGAGCTCTTCTTTATTGATATTCATAACAAAGCACAATGACTTGATACTTGATCATCATCAACATAGAACTACGGGATATTAAAAAGGCTAATAAATATTGTACCAACATCAACATATTGTCACACTAACATTACACATGAAAAAAATTATCTCTTCACATGAAAAAAATTATCATCTTCATTCCACTATTCCCCTTTCGTACTCCATCCACTTGAATTTTCACCTTACACACAAACTCTTAATTTCCTAACTTCCTCCTCAATTCATTAGGATCATATGACTATTTGAATTCCAAAAAATTGACTATTAGACAAGAACCACATCTATATTCACACTCAACCCCTATATTATGTTTAGTTTTATCAAGCTCAATAAACTAATTGTTATGACTCTTTATATCAAATTTTTTTATTACATGTATTTTTCCATTCTCTAACAACTCTTTAAATACCCTTTCAAAACTTTAACCTTGATCCAAAGAAAAACTCTTCATATTTTGATTCGAGTTAGTGAAATACTCAAAGATGTTTGAAATTTTTGTAGGTCAAGATAATTTTTGAGAACCACTTTGAATAACATATTTACACTATTATTTCTTAGAACCCCACGTATGCTCTATCTTGGAACCTTGAACAAAACTAGTCTTTGACCCTTCACTTCCTTCATTCAAGAAAGTTCTAAGCTTCTAAAATCTATATGATGGTGTTGAGATCCCACAAAGTTTCACTATATCCACAACTTTCAAATTATATGGTTTGAGAAACATTTTTATAGACCGTGTCATATTATTTGAGGACTAACAGTCCACCCTATGCAGATTACACACCATAACATGCATGGAGGAACATCAATTAAGCTTGTTCAAATGTTCAAGATAAAGAAATTGCATGAAATAAGGTTTCAACAACTTCCCACTTACAAAGATTTGTAAATCTACTTCAAAACCCTACCAAAATGGTATTGTACCGAACTTAGAAACAATTGTCATGAAATTATCTTAGCCCATCTGAATGAGAACACTTCAAATCTTTTACAACTAGACCGTATACCACCCATAGAGATGTGTATCAGATTTTTCAAGATTTGGTTGGTGAATTCAAGAGATTCGATCAAAAAGGTTTTTAGGAAACCTTAGATTAGGGTATGGTGATAGTGCCTACCCGAGGCCTCCAAAATTTGATTTCTTATCCCAAAGTAGGTGAAAACATGAAATTCAAAGTTCTAAGCCTCCATTATACCTTACTCCACCTTTTCAAAAGTACAAGTATGAAACATGTCCTAAGATAACTTTCTAGATCCGAAGGAAGAATTTCAATTTTGACATGATCAATAGAAAGGTTGGGCCAACCACTTCTTTGAGAGCAATGAAACATGTATGAGTAATCTCAATTCATCCCAAAACCTTCACATACTACAATGCAGTCTCTTCAAGCAATGTTGTGTAGGATTTGGTATACTCAAGTTGTTCACTGTCACAAAATTTGCATCTAGATCCATTCCACAAGCTTATGATAATTTTGCGAACATTTTTTCAAGGATATTATTCACTAAAAATCATACAATATGCTCTCCAAAATTCTGGGGCTCTTAAACAACCACACATCCAAGAATAAACAAGGTTCACCAAAAAAGTAAGAGCACTCAAAAGATCTTCAATGATCATGTCTAAGATATTTGAAAACTTCTAGGAATGAGTAGTACTCACATCACACTAAAAATCTACCTTTAAGACAATTGTACCTTCATGTAACCCAATTGTATCCACCACACTTGTGCTTCAGTGTGAGGGATTTGAACCGAGTTTAGTCATCTTGAAGCTCAACAACAAATCAAGGAGCATGAGGATATCAGCGATAGACCATGACTAGCCTCAACATGCACATCCAAGTGATTTAAGGTTAGGAAGATAAATTTTTCTATTGTTGACTCTAGAAGATACTTAGGAGAGAGAGAAAACATAATCGAAGAATGCTCATAACTTATCTAAAACTTGTCCAATTCACATGGGAATTTTTTCATTATCCATGAGAATCTACAAGTAGCTCTTTTTCTTTACTTGATTTCGACCTCCTCCGAGGTCGTGCCGACCTTCTCGAGGTGGTCGAGATATATGTGGATACAAAAAAACTAGTTGGGAAATCTTATATCCTCAACACGTAATAATGGAATCTAGTGAATCTAAGGCAAAGAAAGCTCTCCTAACCTGAATTGGTGTAATGGACCATTTAGATATAATAGTTGCTCGGAGGCTCCAATCAATGTCGAGCTCTACCGAGATCCTATCTATTGGCTGTTGGATACGTGGAAAATGACTTGTAGGTGCTTCGTGTATATTTCTAGACAAGGTCATGGAAAATGGTAATGAGAGGTGTAGTGGATTTATAATAAACTATGGGTGGTTTTCTGGTCTAGCCCAGAAAATGTTGGATTGATTGGCTTCTATGTTTAATACGGAAAATTGCGTTATGATATCTGGCGGGAGTGGTGAGGATCTAAATACCAATGTTCGTAAACCGGTGTCAATACTTAATTGACTTGTAGGCCCGTTGGGTTGTGGGACCTGGGGATCACAACCATGAGTTTGTGGTTGTTGTGGACCTATTATGGTCATGTGAAGAATCAATCTCTTCTTTCGACTATCCAATGGTCATAAGCCTTTTCAACTTCTATGTTTAAGTACCAGAGTTGTGTGATTTTCTCATAATACCTTACGGGTGTTCTGGCAACTTGTATACGTAACCCTGTGTCTATGTCGATGAGAAGGTCTCTGCCTGCATCTAGTTGTGGAACTAATGGATCACAACCAAATATTTGTTCTCTTTCGGGTTCTTGTATGGTCATGCGGATATCCTATCAAGGCAATCTATAGTTGGGTTGATTTGACCAAAATATGTATGCTTTTTCATCTTCAATATTCAATTGCCTCAATTGTTCACTAATTCTTGTGGGTTTATTGTCATTTGAAAGACCTGAATCCTAAGCCCTTGATCTATATCCGTTAATGTTGTGAAGAGATTTGGTTGAGGTACTATCGGTTCAAACACGTATTCCCTGGGCTCTCTGGGTCCCGTAATTGTCATGCAAAAGATAATTTAACTGAAATGAGCAAATTAACCATGAAAGCTATATCTACACTATGCTTATATTTCTCTTATTTTTGTATTTTCAATGATGCGTATTTGAATGAAATTAAAAGAGAAGCTATTCTAATATATTTAGAAAATGGACAATTAATCTAATAACATAATTAAAACAAGCAAGGTAGCTGGTATAGCTATTTTTGTGCGTAGTTGTGAATTTATCCTAAATATTTAAATAACTAACTAGTTTAATCGAAAGACTTCCAATCCTACCTCAGAAGTGAGGAATGAATCATAGTTTCTCAGAAACTATCATTCCCCACAACTTCCCTGGCAATATCAAAAGTGAGCTTTAACTGAAATGAAATAATTTGCTACTCTATTTGATATATTGTAACTACAACTTTGATAGCTCAAACCTGGAGTTTATAGAATAGTGGTAAATCCAGTTGTGTCGTGACTTGTCCCCTAGTGTGATCTCCTCATTCCTTTCGTGTTCTCGTGAATCCAAAAAAGTGTGAGTGTGATAGTAGTCGCAGAGAAGAAGATACTCGAACAATGGCAAGCTTTGGATATAAACCGAATACAATGCAAGTAAGAGAGGGATAGTGCAAGTGAACAGAGCTTGACTATGTAATTCCTAGCAGGATTTATTGGGGATACAACGCAAATATGTCAAAAATTTGGGATCTATCTCTTGTGACAAACAAAACCTGTAACTCTAAGATGGATTCTAATCTAAAAGTGAAACTACCTTATGCTAAACTGATTGTATGGAGACAACAATGAAGTAAGATGAAAGCAAGAAGATCAAATGATCTCTAAAAGTAAAAGGAGAGACTGATAATTCATGCAAAATATAAAACTATTGAAACTCATGCAAGAACTTCAAACAAACTGAATAATCAAACACAGAAGGAGAGGGGCCATTTGTTTGAAAGACAAGCTGGGTATTTATAGCATTTGGATTTACTAGAGGGTAAATCTAAATTGAACTCTTCTAATATAAACAAAGGGAA
This sequence comes from Taxus wallichiana var. yunnanensis, assembly GCA_018340775.1. Taxonomy (NCBI): domain Eukaryota; kingdom Viridiplantae; phylum Streptophyta; class Pinopsida; order Cupressales; family Taxaceae; genus Taxus; species Taxus wallichiana. The sequence goes on along the minus strand of CM031235.1, from coordinate 964,091,645 downwards.
AACACTATTTACTGGGTGGCCAAAACATAAATGCAAGCTTTAGTGGTTGAGGAATGTGGATAGAAATTTGAATTTTACATTTGATGAAATCGTTGGAACATTCTGGAAAATGCACACAGACCACCACCTTGCGAGGAGGTAGTTATAGGACCGCCGCCCTATCCTAGGTGGCGGTCACGGGACCACCGCCCAGGTAGGGTGGTGGTTTCGTAACTTAAAGACAAAATGCAAGGAAAAGGGGGGAAGAGGTTAGAACAAAACATGCAAAATCTAGACAAGGCTTTCTAGGATGCAAATGTACACTTGGCGAGCTTTTCTGGATTGAACACCTTGCGAAGAGATCTGAATCATCATTGGGGTTTCGTAACCTCTTTTCGATCAGTACAATACCTACATTTTTGGGTACGTACATATTGCCCCCTCGGAGAAGCGTTTTAGCCATGAAGAGGCATAAAATGGTGGGTCCGAGTATGGTGGTCCCAAAATGGGGAGTTAGAAAGTTATACCTGACACGCCCGTGTGTCAAAATGTCGCCATCCAAATTCCCGCTATCTGCAAAATGAAAAGAGGACTCAAGTGCAGATAGATAAAATAAATGAAAAATAAATACTAAATTAATATGAAATGAGGACTTACCATTTGCGTGGGGATAAGAACTTACCTCCGTCGTGCTCCAACTCTGCGTAAGAACACTCAAAACAAAATTAGAATACTATATATATATGTAAAATGAACTCATTTTACTATTCATTTGTGCGTGTCGATTTGGTGGTTTTTGAGCTCTGGGACCCATGGTGACCATTTTTGATGAGAGTACAGTCAAAAACGTTTCATTGTGAGATCGTGATCATGCCTCCAGAGAGTAGGATATCGACCCTTGCGAAGTCTCAAGTTAGTTCTTCTCAATTTATCATTTTTAAACCAAAATATAGAAATGTTGAAATCTTTGTCTTGGGGGATTATTTTTGAAAATGTTAGTTTAAATGAGTCTCTAGGGGGCCCTATAGGGTAGGTCTTTATTTCAGTTAAAATGGTGCATTTTTGTTCTTTTTAAGTGTTTTTAGGGCTTTAGAGCCATTTGGCGGCGATTCGGGACAGAGACCGCCACCCTACACAAGGTGGTGGTCATGGGACCGCCACCCTATGATGGTGGTGGTTATGGGACCACCACTTCATAAGGTGGTGGTTACATGACCGCCACCTTAGAAGGTGGTGGTTAGGAAACCGCCACTCTGCACAGGGCGGCGGTTTCAAACAGAATGCAAAAAAAGATGTAATTTTAATTGTCTTTGCATTTTTGACATTTTTATATGTTCTTGATAATTTTTCTAGTTGGATTATGTTACTAACTTACTCTTTTTCTCTATTTTGGGTGGATGTAGAAGGAGGAGGAGTACATCAGATGGAGTAGAGAGAGGGAGTGTGATTGGCTCCCAGCAGTGCTAGAGGCACTTACTCAGGTAGAGCGAGATACTCTACAGAGGGCGGCATTTGGAGGATTGCACAGGTCCCTCATGTTGCACCTGCTAGTCACATATTGTGTGACTTATTTTCATACTGGGATGTAGATCGGAACACTTTCTGATTTCCAGGAGTTAGGGGTGAGTGGACCATCACCCTAGAGGACGTTTATCGCATATATTGGGGTCCCGATTCTTGGGAGGTGGTTGTCTCTTAAGACAACAAGTATCCAGATCTCAGATGGTTCAGTGGGCCACCTACATGGGAGATGTTGTTGTCTCCATGGGCTCGAAGAAGGGGGTGAAGGTCCATTCCATTGTTGATTCTCCTATCCTCTGTGCTCCACCAGGTTATTATGGGTATCTTGGCCTCGCGATTGATTGGGGACAAGGGAGGAGATACTCTTTACTTGTTGGGCTCCCATTATCACATAGATTGAGGCCATGGCCATGTTTACACTTGGGGAGTAGACATTCTTGGGACCACCTATCATGACTTATATAGGGTGGTCAGATTACAGGGATAGTCATTGAGTCACCCTACTCTAGTCATGAGTTGGGTGTATGAGCGCATCATTCCCTATGGGAGAGGTGTACAGGCAGAGGATCCCGGGGCTATCAGGGTAGTGAGGTGGACAGGGATGACTATACTTAGGATGCCACACCAGCCAGTGGCTTCTTTGACTATTACAGACATGGAGGCCACTCCTTATCAGGCCATGCAGGGTTATGGGGAGAGGAGACACACACATTGATCACTTGTTATACTACTAGTCAGCTGATAGACAAGATGGGGAAGTTGGAGATCCACCCCTTTGATAGAGTACCACAATAGTTTGGCCTCCCCTATATTGATATGTTTCCTCTAGCAGGGGCCAAGTATTCAGGTTTGTTCGTGAGGCCAGGGGAGGTCCTAGAGGCCGAGGTTGGACCACGATCACTCCTGGAGTTCCCATTGTAGCTAGGTGGGTGGTTCGTGCCCGAGGGGTAGCCGGTGCTCCTCGAGCACCTTTACTTAGATTGAGTCAGTCCTACTCATAGTGGAGGGAGATGAGCCCATTGATGTGGACTCAGACTCTGAGGAGTTCACAGAGAGGAGACAGAGGAGGAGATGGAGGGAGGTGAGATAAGAGGTGGGGGATGGTGGGGGATGATGAGGAGGATGATAGTGACTCTGAGTGGCATGACACTCAGAGTATCTTGAGGGCCGAGAGGGTGGAGGAGAGTGCAGAGAAGGTGACCCGATCTCAGAGGAGTTTCCTTCTCGGGACATTGGGGGAGATGATGAGTCCGTAGCAGGACGTCATTTCTTTCTAGATTTGGGGGAGGTTCCACAATGGCGGTAGCGACGTCAGTGGTAGGTGCAAATCCTAGAGATCCCACCTGGAGGCCTGGAGATCCGAGTGAGTTACTACTCTTTTCTTGATTTTGTTTTAGTTAGAATTGTTTAGTTGATATTTCCCTTTTTTGTTGTTTTGTTTTTTTTTACCTTATTTTGGACAATTTTCTAACTTGTTATTTCTCTCTTTTTTATTTGTAGTGACTATTGAGGGATGGCGAGACTTGATTCACTAGGTGTGCATGGACACTCTGCTACTCCCTTCAGAGAGTACGGGCTGAGCTTACTGTGGATGTTGGGAGAGCCTTCAACAGCCTGGTAGACATACCGATGTGTTTTCCCCTGTCTGGAAGGTGGAAAAGATCATGACCTCTCTTCATGCTGAGGTAGTTGGATATAGGACTGTTGAGTGCTTGATGAGGAGGAGTCATTCTCATAGTGAGACCATAGCTACTGGCCATGATTGTGAGCCCTCAGTTCATTTAGAGCATCATCATGAGCAGGAGTCCTAGACGTGGTGTGCACCATCTGAGGGATCCCACAGGGATTGAGAGATCATGGTGTCTTTTTGTAGTGATTTTTGGTCGGATGTTTATACGAGTGTTTTTGTATTTTCGGGCTCATTGAGCATTTTGACCATGCCTAGTGCATGATGGCATTGTATATAAAACATGATATATATATATATATATATATATATATATATATCTTTTGGATCTAGATCTTCTTGTATCTAGAATTTTGTGATTCGTTTCCCATGTGTATACTAGATGTTTTTAGAATCTTTGTTTTTATATGCTTTTCAGAATGTATGCAATGGATGACAAGTGATAACAAATGTTGAACATAATGTTTCTCTTTTTTTATTTTTTTGTAATGTTGATATGTGATGATGAAAACATATTGTAGTACTGAACTTTTGGCTTCTTTGGGCAATGTTCGTTGCTTCTTCTTGTTTTGGAAAAATGTGATGAATATATAGTGATAACGAGATGAACTTGCCCCACTCCTAACTCCACGACAACTAGTAAGATGAGGGCTCAACACCAAGAGTTGGGAAGGGCACAAATTGTATGAGTTTGACTGAATGGAAATGATGAAGAGAAAGACAAGGTTTTGACAGAAATCAAATTCAGACTTGCGTACTTACTCTTACTCAAAACTACTACATAGTTAGAATGCAACTTATTTTCTAGTTTATCTAGACTTAGATCCATGGATGGAAACTTGGTTGACAAAATCTGGTTTTAAGGATTTGATCTCTTTGGAATTTGGATATTTAACTTCACTTAACACTTTGCTTTAAAATATTAATATTCACTAATTTACGTGAATGGACCCCCTACACCCTGTCTCATGCTACTGGTAGGAAGCATGGGCTCATCACCAAAGGTAGGACATAGGTGAGTAAGGGCACTTCTTTCCTTTCTCAACCTCGTATCACTAGTAAGAGATGTGGGCTCATCACCGAAGGTTGGTGGGGAAAAGAAGTGTGTAAAAATAAAATATTCTATTTGGTTTAGCATTTTTATTTAACTTGACACTTTTGATTTGTGACTTTGGAGTATCCTTGTTTCAAAGAGATGTAAGAAGGATAGATGTGACACCAAGAAGCTTCTAGAATAGACCGTAGGTAAGAACAACTTAACCAAGTAGAAAAGAATGAGTATGACCAAGTATGCGTAGGCCTTGGTATGGTTTTTGTCAAGACTTTGTCTGTCGAATTGATGAAATGATTTTGGAACCATTTGATGATATTATGAAAACTGAAGAGATATGATTTTGAATGCTTTTGCCAATATTTTCATAAGCTTGTAATGAATTTCTTAAGAATAAGTTCCTTGACCACAATAGTTATGAAACGAGTGAACAAAATGAAACAACTAAGTGACTAAATGCAATGTAGGTAGATATAATATACAAATGGTGACGTTGATGCCTTATGCGTAAAACCATTTAAGATGCAAGGAATTGATTGTTTCATTGAACTCCTCACCTTCTAATGTACACAAGAGATACACACCATTTCGTAGTCTTTCATGACTCGGTATGGGCCCAACCACTTGGGCCGGAATTTCCTTCCTTCGCCGGTTTTCTTATCAATCCGGTTGTCTAGTCTTAGAACTAGATCTCCCTCATATATTTCTCATTTGTAGACCTTTTTGTTATATTTCGCACATCCGGTCAGCATAGGCTCTGTGCCTTTGTTCGGCATTTAGCTGGCCTCATCAAGGATTTCTAGTTGAGAGAGGCGTGCCTCTCTATAGGCTTCTTCTCCCAAAATCCCTTGTAATGAGATGCGGAGGCTGGGTATTTTGACCTCAAGTGGGAGAACTGCTTCTGCCCCAAATACTAATGAGAAAGGGGTTGCCCCCGTTGGTGTTCTTATTGAGGTTGATGGGCCCACAAGGCCGGGTATAATTTTAAATGCCAATCCCATTTATTCTCCTTAACTATTTTGAGGAGAATAGCTTTTAATGTTTTGTTTGTGGCTTCATCTTGTCCATTGGCTTGAGGGTAATAAAGAGAGGCCGTATGATGGTTTATCTTGAATTTACTACATAACTCACGGACCTCATCATTCTTAAAGGATGTGCCATTATCTGAGATAATGACTTGTGGGACACTGTACCTATAAATGATTTGATTCAAAATAAACTTAGTGATTACAGAACCTAGTACGTGGTGAGAGGCATGGCCTCTACCCATTTGGTAAAATATTTTGTGGCCGTGATTATAAAATTATGGCCATCTGTTGATGAGGGAGAGAATTTCCCTATCAAATCTAGGCCCCACGTGGAAAAGGGCCATGGGGTTGCGATTGGTTGTAGAGCTGTCTTTGGCATGTGAATCTCGTGGGAGAATTCTTGGCATTTATGGCATTTGCGCACAAACTCTACTGCATCATGTTCTAGAGTGGGCCAAAAATAGCCCATCCGATGTATTTTGTGAGTAGTGGCGTGACCACCAAAGTGGCCTCCACATATCCCACTGTGGGATTCGTAAAGAATCTTTTTGGATTCTTCAGTGTCAACGCATCTTAAAAGCATTCCATCAAAGGCTTTACGATAGAGCACTTGTTCTAAGATAACATATTTAGCAGCGATAATGTGCGTAACCACCTTCTTTGTTGTGATGTGGCACCTTCTAGGTACGTATGGTCCATGATAAAATTGACGATGTCAGTGTACCAAGGGCATGTAGAGATGGGGGGTCTGGTTTTGACAAAGTATATGCACTCATCGGGAAAGTCCAGATCTACTAGATCACCTCCATCTAATGGATTGTCAGCTAACCAGTCTGTAATGATTTGTCCTTTAATAGATTTTTGGTTTACAAATGTTAATTCAAATTCACCCATTAAGGTTATAAATCATCCAACCTTTTTAGATAAAGACCCTTGCGTGAGGAATGTTCGTAAATGATCTGTCTTTACAATGACCCTTGTTTCTTGATTTAACATGTAATGTCTTAAACATTTTCATTGCAAAGACTATGGCAAGGCATTCTTTCTTTCCTGTGTATAACGTGTTTCATAATCAAGCAATGTCTGGCTAATGAAATAGACTGCACGTTCTCATTTATCATTGTCTTCTTGAGCCAACATGTAGGCTAGGGAGACATCAGTAGCCCATGAATATAGGATCAAAGGATGATCTGGTCTAGGAGGCATTAACATGGGAGGAGACAATAAGAAGCGTTTAACTGCTTGAAGGCCTCGTTACATTCTTTTGTCCAATCAATGCTATAATCTTTCTTTAATAGATTGTTGATTGGATGAACAAAAAAAACTTAAGTCTGGAATGAACCTTCAAATTGCACCGAGTTTCCCAAGAAATGATCTGATACCAGACTCGTCTGATGGTGGAATCATTTCAAGAATAGCCAGATTTTGGCTGGATCGACATCAATCCCTCGTGAGGATATAATGTAACCCATAAGCTTGCCTCCTATTACACCAAATATGCATTTCTCTGGGTTCAATGTGACGCCATATTCAATCAATCATGAGAGAATGATATGGAGTATTCAGGTGATCACAACGCTTCTTGGCCTTGGCCAACAAAGTCATCCATGTAGGATTCCACAATTTTATGAATAAGGTCATGGAATATGTATGTCATTGCCCGTTGGTATGTAGCACTGGCATTCTTAAGACCAAATGGCATGACAACGTAACAATAAGTTCCCAAGGAGTTATAAACATGTGGTCTTGGCTTGATCTTGTTAGATATTTTAATTTGATTATACCCTGAGAACCCATCCATGAGGGACAAAGTTCAAATCCAGTTGTTGCATCAACAATAACGTCAATGGATGGTAATGGGAAGTCATCTTTGGGACAAGCTTTGTTAATATCCCCTGAAAGTCTATACAAATGCGTATCTTCCCATTCTTTTTGAGAACAGGGATGATATTAGATACCCATTGTGAATAGTCAACTGGTTTGATGAATCCCACTTGGAGAAGTTTCATTACTTCTTCTTTCACCATGAGAGCCACTTTTGGCTTCATTGGTCTTGACTTTTGTTTAATTGGCTTTGCATCTGGTTTGGTGACAAGATTATGTACCACGATATGTGGTGCAATTCCTGTCATTTCTTTGTAGTTAAACGAAATCCTTTTGATGTTCTTTGAGGATTTGGGTGTGTATTTCTATCTCCTCTGGAGTTAACGAGGATCCTAACTTCAAAATTTTTGGTTCTTCCTCCGTTCCAATGTTTATGTCAATTGTTTCTTCGATTAAGGAAGCATTGCCTTCTTCAAATTCAGGTGGGGCCGGAGGTAGTTCCAAACTTTCTCCATTCTCTACCTCGTAGATATCGAGATCCTTTTGCGGAGGAGACTCTATCATGGGATTTCCAAAATAGGAAGAGGAATGTGGGATTAGGGAAAGATCCACTATGTGATGAGTGAGATGTAGCTCCACGCATAGGTGTTTAGATATTCGAGAGTGATTCTATCACTGTCAAAGTGATCAGGATAGAAAACTCATTCTCAACTTCTATATGAGTCAGGAGTGGGTTTGTTGGTATTTTATGCACCAATGGTTCAAGTACGAAGTGATACCATGAAACTTGTATTTTCCAACTCACTGTTTGGAGTGAAACGGGAAGCTGAGGTTGCTATTGAATCTATGAGAAGGTTCTGCTCTCGTGGGATTGCTTCGATTGATATGAAGTTGAATCCTTTGCTTAGATCTAATACCGCCATTTTATAGAGTTGTAAATGCTCAGCTCTAGTCTCATATACCTCAGAGACTTGGTTTGTAACTAGTTGTGAGTCTCCTAGCACTCTAATGTTATCAACACCCATCCTTTTGGCTATGATGAGGCCAAGGAGGAGGGCTTCGTACTCATCCCCATTGTTTGTACACTCAAAGTTTAACTTAAAGGAAAAAGGTAGGATCTTTCCCTCGGGAGAAGTAAAGATCACACTTTGCCCCACTCCAAAGCAACATCTAGCTCCATCAAAGTGGAGAGTCCAATATTTGCTTGGAAAAATGGATGTTGGGACATTCCTCGTATTTGTTTCTTCTGCCTCGGTTACTTCTACCATACAAACTTCATTTGATGGAAGGGAACCAATTCCTAGGGTGTATCCCATACCCATAGAATCAAATGGTAGGAGAATGGGTAGATCTTTCTCTAGTAATTCAACAATTTTTGTGGTAGTCCCTAATGATACCATTTCTATGACGTTAGTCTCATTTTTGAGTGTTGGAATGCCCTCGACTAGATTTGTAATTTCTAATTGTGTTGTAGGTATCAACTTCTCTTCTGGTTTTGAATTAATTGGTTTGCTAAGTTGATTCGTTGGGAGTTCAAACTCGGAGTGAATGCTGGTCTTTTCTTCAAGTCTACGCTAGGTGTATATCGAATGGTTTTAGGTCACCTTGTGCCACAAATATTTTCCCTAGGTGCAAAAATCTTATTTCCTGGAATAACGTGGAAGGGATTGCCTTCATGCGGTGTATCCATGGTCGACCGAGGATCATATTATAGTTGGTTTCGATCTATAATATAAAATTTGGTGAGGATTGTCTTGGGTCCTAAGGTGACTGGTAAAACTATGGTTCCAATTGAAGTGGCCTTGAGGCTATCATAACCTCTTAGCATATTTCGTGTTGTGGAACAATTTGTTTCTCCATATCCTAGATTTTGAAGAAAAGTGAAGGGGACTATGTTAACTTTGCTGCCCCATCATCAATCATTGCACGTTTAACATAATTATTGTAAACCCATACTTGTAAATGTAAAGTTGGGTCACCTCTTCACGTAATTTCAGCGTCTGTTGGCATTTTGCTTATATCAAATATAAACTCAGTATCCCTATTTATCTGCCCTGGAGGGTAGACATCAAAGTCTACATGGTTTACTTGTGTTTTACGGAGGAGGAGTGATGTTAATTAAATGACCAAGGCCTAATGCTTCTAAGAGAGCAGCCCTATGGGTGGGAGAGTTCTTCAACAAATCCAAGAAGGAAATATGAGAGAAGGTCTTTGTTAAGTCATTAATTAAATCATAAGCACCTATGGGTTTTACCAATGTTTGTTGAATGTTGTCTGGTTCTAATGGATAGTTTGGAACTGGTTGAGAAGAATAATCCGTGTTCTTGTTATGGTTTCTATGGGTAGCTCGGTGTCTAACTCTACCAGGCCAACTATCTTGGTTTGTGGTCGAGTTCCTAATTGGGGTGCGACCGGTGGACTTAATGAAGTTGAAGCTTCATGATCATTATTTCCTGTCATAACACCCTTGTTCATTCCGCTTGGATCTAACCTATTATTGTTAGAGTGATTTGGGAGCGGATCGTTAAAGATTTTGAGGGGTGCATTTTGAGGGGAGACTGCCCCTGTGTAAGTGTTTGGCATGGGTACTATAGAATTTGCTAAAAACATGTCTATAAAGAGTTGTCTTTGGTCTTCTAGAAAATGCATTGCATGAATTTATTGTAGTCACGGCAAGTCCTAGTATCATGGCCTTGAATCTTGTGGAAACCACAATATAAGTTGGGATTATAGTTTTGAGGTTGTTGATTTGAAACCTGTTGTGGTCCAAAATTCTGATTAGGTTGTTGGTTGTTAGAGTTAAAATTTTGAGGTTGTTGCCTTTGGTTTTGACTCTGATATCCAGTTGGGTTTGATTTGGACCTTGTGTTTAGATTTTCCATTGTTGTTGTTGTTGTTGTTGTCGTGATGGATGATTAAAATCCACCGCGTTGATTGTTGGAGTAAAATTGTTATTTCGTTGATTGTTAACAAGTGGCGAAATGTTTATGACGTTTGCCCTTTTAACTGGTCTATTACTCCATCTGTTGTAACCCCGTGGTTTTTGTTAAGGATTTTGGGCATTGAGGATAGCATTAGGATAGGTCGTAGTGTTTTGATTGGGAGTGATTAATTTCCCATTTGTTCCATATGTCTTACGACCACTATCTATTGCCGCTTGATCTATTCGGAGAGCACTCTCGAGTACTTCATCATAAGTTCTTAGTGGGAACTTCTAGACTTCTTCCTTTATCTCTCTATTGAGGGAATGAAGGAATAAATCACATAGTTCCATCTGATCCATGTTTGGAGCACTTGCTAATGAGTAGAGAACCATACGCCATCTTTGAATAAAATGAGCAATGGATTCATTATGCTCTTGTTTAATATGCAAGAATTCCCTGATTCCTGTTCTTAATAATTTGTTCATATCAAAATCTTTGATAAACTCTGACACGAGTTGTTTGAATGAGTGTATCGAGGCTTCAAGTATTCTGTAATACCAATCAAGGGCAATACCCTCTAAGGTTTTAGGGAATATCTTAGCAACAACCCCATCCCAAGGGAGTAATTCTCAAATGGCCATGGCATAGGCCTTGATATGTGCATTTGGATCTCCCTCCCCTTTGTATTTGGGTAAATTGGGAAGAGGCCTTGGAAGCATAACATTTCATTTGGTGAATTCTATATGTTCTTTAAATATTCTGAGTAAGTCCCTACCGCATAGGCTTTGACCATCGATGGTGCTTGCTGAGGGGGTGGGGTGGCATGGGTTGTTGATATGGCATAACATATGTATTTGCAGGGACATAAGGAAATCCTTGTGGTTGAGAAAACATCCGGGAGAGAGAACATGTCCCTGTGGTGATTTTGAATAAATGTTTAAGTAGGGAGGAGCATTGCTCTGGTATGGATTGTTTGGTGCTAAGCCGAGAGGTATCATATTTTCAACTGGAGCGGCATTTGAAAACATGGTTCTAGTTGGTGTTTATTGTGGATAGTTATACGAATGTTGAGGAGGCATGCCTAATGTGCCCATTCTGTAAGGAGGTCAACTTGGCTAGGATGATGCGGAGGGTTGGGGATTCCTGCTTGCTCGAAATATGAATTTTGATTTGCTTGAGCAAGTTCCAATCCTCTAACCTTTTCAACTAAGGCTGAGATGACCTCGATTGGTGAAGACACAGTGTTTTTCCTTAATGGTGGTTGTTGTACACCTTGAGGTTGTAAAGGGGTATGATACCCTGCTATGAATTGATCATTACCCAAGCTTCACCGAGAGTATTTCCCATAGGTGGAGGAATGGGGGTGTTTTCTTGGAGTAGGGTATCGGGTTGTGTTTGCAAACTTCCTATAGGTGGGTACATGTTTTGGAAGCATTGTTCACTTCTAGCATAGTGCGCTAAATACTCCTCATCCAAAAATGGGAGTGGATATGACTATCTACTGATTTTTGGTCTGAACAAAACCGAGGAGATGAAATGGATTCTCTAGTAAACATCATATTGTTAGAGCCTGAGGGCTCTGGTTTTTGCATTTGTGCAAGCTGATCCAACTCCTCAATTCGGAATGAAGAACTAGAGCTAGTTCTTTGAGGGGAGTTTGTGATGACAAGTAATTACTTGAATAGTTTTCAGCCCATGTAGAAAGTGAGGGTGATGGTTGTCTATTTGTTTGACCATAATTTGCTTGAGACGAGAGAGGTCTCGACATATGTGTCGTATCCGACATATTCGGGGGTATATAAATACCCGCAGAATAATGGGAAAGAGCGAAGGTGGATGAAAGAAATGAAAATAAAAGGGGAACAATTGTTTGTTTCACGTTGGGTTCACCAATTTTGTATGATAGAAAAGTGACATGCGAGCATGAGAATCTACAAGTAGCTCTTCTTCGTACCCGACCTCTCGAGGTCGTGCAAGACAAACCGGTGGAAATGGAATATATGTGGATATAGACAAACTAGTTGGGCAATATTATATCCTCAACACGCAATAATGGAATCTGTGAATCTAAGGCAAAGAAATCTCTCCTAACCTAAATTGGTGTAATGGACCATTCAAATATAATAGCTGCTCGGAGGCTCCAATCAATGTTGAGCTCTGTCAAGATCCTATCTATTGGTACATTGGATACATGGAAAATGACATGTAGGTGCTTTGTGTATATTTCGGACAAGGTCATGGAAAGTGGTAATGAGAGGTGTAGTGGATTTATAATAAACTATGAATGGTTTTTGGTCTAGCCGAGAAAATGTTGGATTGATTGGCTTCTATGTTTAATACGGAAAATTACGTTATGATATCGGCGGAAGTGGTGAGGATCTAAATACCAATGTTCGTAAACCAATGTCAATACTTAACTGACTTGCAGGCCCGTTGGGTTGTGGGACCTAGGGATCACAACCATGAGTTTGTGGTTGTTGTGGACCTGTTATGGTCATGTGAAGAATCAATCTCTTCTTTTGACTATCCAATGGTCATAAGCCTTTTTAACTTCTATGTTTAGTACCAGGAGTTGTGTGATTTTCTCAAAATACCTTACGGTGTTCTGGAAACTTGTATACGTAATCCTGTGTCTATGTCGATGAGAAGGTCTCCGCACATCCGGGTTGTGGAACTAATGGATCAAAGCCAAATATTTTTTCTCTTTTAGGTTCCTATATGGTCATGCGAGATATCCTATCAAGGTGATCTATGGTTAGGTTCATTTGACGAGAATATGTATGCTTTTTCATCTTAATATTCAATTGCCTCAATTTTTCACTATTTTCTTGTGGGTTTATTGTTGTTTGAAAGACCTAAATCTAAGCCCTTGATCTATATCCATTAACATTGTGAAGAGATTTGGCTGAGGTACTATAGGTTCAAACACATATTCCCTAGGCTCTCTGGGTCCCGTAATTATCATGTAAAAGATAATTTAAGCGAAATGAGTAAATTAAACATGAAAGATATATCTATTTTACTTGGAGTAATTTTATACTTCATAATAAGGGATTCAAAACACGGTTGTCTCATTCATGTGAAGGTAAAATACTTCACTTTCTTTTAATTCTCCTTGGTTTGTTTTAAGAAGAGTTTCACCTTGTTAAAACCTTCATAAAACATGAATAAGTCCATTGGTCTTTTCACACGAGACCAACACTTAGACTTAGAAATTGATGAAATTTGTGCATGGGCTTCAAACGCTCGACTTATATACCATTATGAGACAATCATCCTGAATGGAATGAAAACACCTTCTACTCTCTTCAAGACCTAAATCACAACTTATAGCATAACCAAGAGATCTTGGAGCTTAGACATAGCCTTTGAAAACCTACTTCCATACTTGTAGGTTATCTTTTTGAGACTCTTTAGCTTTGAAGATAAATATACCTATTAATGTCACTATCAAGGATAACTATATCGATCATCTTCAAGATACCATGTGATATGTCAATACTAAACCTTTCTTTTAGCCTTGTATCAACTTGGTTACTTAGACAATTTGGATGAAAGATGTTTACACTTGAGACTTTTCACGTGGCTCATTTACTCCTACGGGTGTTGTGATAGTCACATCATCTCCTTCATAGAGATTTTTGCATCTTTACCTATCAATGGTATCTAGTTCCTTTGACATGATTTCGTAACCTTTCATACCATGATGAGAAACTTAAATTAGGTCATTGATGACTAGAGATATACCCTTTGACTCATGAGAATCATTCATGACTTTAAATACTTCATAGTTGTATGTTGGCATACATTTTCCATAGTCAAGATATTCATTTGAAAAAGGTCATATATCTTCAAAATAATTTCACGACATGCAAAGACGTGAAGACTTTATATAATATATGAAGACCTTTTGATCATAGAGAACCTTTATTCGAGAGATATATTATACCTTTTAGAGAATTGGACAAGACATACCATGACTTCTTTAATTCTCTAAGATCTTTATTTCCTAGAGTAAGACAAAGATTAGCCTCTTAACTAACTACAAATTCTTGATAGAACTTATACCTTTGATTTGTGACCATTTGACGGTCTTGGAACCTAGAAAACTTCAACTCTTGATAGTACTTGAAGACTTGACTTAGTTACATTTTACACTCAAAACACGAGTCTATGACATACTTGAGTTCTCAAGACTTTCACTCATGTTCTCAAACCTGTCATGGACTATTTCATGCTTGCACGCCATTACCTAGCCCTAAATGAGGAGGAATTCACTACTCACTTTATTTGTTATGGTCACTTTCTTAGAAGGAACTTACTTGATTGAAGAACCAATGAGCCACGTGAAACCTCCATTAACCTTGAACACTAGAGGCCTAATTGGCGGTGAATGAACTTTCAAGGACTTCAAACTCTTATATTTCTCCATACCAGTCCTTATTAACTACTAGAACCCACTTAGATTACATATACTTTTAATGTTAAGACCTTGGATTATGTCATCACCATAATAACATCATCCTCCTAAATTAAAGAGCTCACTTCTCGATTAAAAGACATTAGCAACATATGTCTATGCATAACACCTTGATTGAAATCTTACAACTTACAACTTTGATCGAACTCAAACTCATATCATAGTTAACTCAACTTTGATACATTCAACATTCATGAATATTAATGAGTCCTTGACACAAACATGACACGTAATACAAGACATACCTATACAAATACATGACCATAGAGATATCATTGCTTAAGCCGGGACATTGAGACTATAGATAATATTTTTATGAGTTCTAAGCCACCGACACTCCTCTTGTGACATAACAATGTGACTCATATACTTATACATGGGATCAAATAAAAATATATCATACAAGTACATACATTTACTTATATGTTTTTAAAAGCACCAAAATATGATACTATTATATACACCACAAGGCTAGATAATGTGACTCATCATCATCTCTTACATATTGAGACTACCACAACATGACATTATACTAAAGAACTGACATAACCCACTCTGATTTTGATAACACGAGACTCATATTATTTGAAGGATAACAAGACTTGAAAGGACACTCCTCAACACCATGGAGAAGACTCATATAGACTTAAACAAATACCCTCACTCCAAAGCTTCATTTGACCCTATATATCATGGAGGGGCTTGATGAGAGACCTAATAAGGTTTGAAATTTGGTTTCTTGATTGGTTCATTATCTCTCGATTTTTCATTTGTCACAATAGACTCTTTATTTTGCTCGGCCACCTTCTTGGGATTCTTTTGAGAACTTTTAATAA
Organism: Taxus wallichiana var. yunnanensis; assembly: GCA_018340775.1. Taxonomy (NCBI): domain Eukaryota; kingdom Viridiplantae; phylum Streptophyta; class Pinopsida; order Cupressales; family Taxaceae; genus Taxus; species Taxus wallichiana. The sequence continues at coordinate 964,076,315 of CM031235.1, read as the reverse complement.
TTTCTCCCTTCTTATATATTTAAGCTTGTTGCTTTGGTGCATGAGTCACTTTCTTCAACTATCCTGTATCACATAACCTTACAATATGCCCTACCTTTTGGCATCTAAAACATTCCATTTGCCTTCCTTTGCATTCAAATGCCCTATGTCCATATTCATTGCAAGCATAAAATAGCCATTGAATTTTCTTGCATTCCTCCTTATATTTGATGGCTCATTTTTGGAATACTTTTCTAGATGTCCTTTCTCATAACAGTGATAAAATTCAGCTCCATATCTTTTTCCTAATTTTTTCTCTTCCTTATTTCCTTGAGAGTAAAGATCTTTTCTCTTTTCTACATTAAGATTACACATAATAGCCCTATGACCATAAGCACCACACTTATAGCATTTACCATGAAAATAAACATGCTTAAATGCATTTGGCTTCCCGATAGATGATATTCCATGAGATAAAGGCCTTGTACTATCACCCTTGCATGACTGCATTTTTCATTTGATCCTTGACTTGATTCACCTTCATTTTTCTCTCTACAAGAATATTCCAAGAAAGCAAGGCACGATGTATCACCACATGCATTTTTTTTCCTAACATCTTATTCACCTTTTCTGAGCTTTCTTGAAAGGATAATACCTTACTTTCCATGATGTTTAACTCTTTCTTCAGTTCTTCTTTCTCTTTCTTAAGTTCTTATTTCTCTTTCTTAAGTTATTCTTTCTATGCTAGGGCTTCCTTGAGTTAATTCTGAATACACTTGATTACTTACTCATGTGATTCAATCAATTTTTCCAACTTCTCTTTAATGATATCTACTCCCCATCTCATGTGATAAATATCTCCCATTCTTGTCACCAAATATCTCCATCTAGCTTGTTAAAGACACTTCTAAGGGCCTCTCTCGATACCAATTGTTAAAATGAAAAAGGATTGAGAGGAGGGGGTGAATCAGTCCCTAATAGGATATTTCACTTTTCTATTTCAACCATCAAACACACACACCCTCATAGACTACAAACATGAAATCTTGATCATCAATATATATAGTTTATTTATCATGAAAAGAATACAAGATATGCTCAGAGCTCTTCTTTATTGATATTCAGAACAAAGCACAATGACTTGATACTTGATCATCATCAATAGACTACAAGATACAAACAAAGGCTCATAAATATTGTATCAACATCAACATACTATGACACTAGCATTCAACTACACATAAAAAAATCTCTTCTTCATCAACCTGTTGTTACAAACACTTCATCATCTTCATTCCACTACAACCAGCTACTCACTTGAAAGGGACTTCCATGGGTTTTTGCTTTGCAGAAAAATTTTCTTCAAGTGAAGAGAAAATGGGGTTTCATCTTACCAAACAAGACTAAAGCATTCCCCTTTTGTACTCTATCCACTTGACTTTTCACCTTACACACAAACTCTTCATTTCCTAACTTCCTCCTCAATTCATTAGGATCATGTGACTATTTGAATTCCTAAAAATCTCACTATTAGACAAGAACCACAACTATATTCACACTCAACCCCTATATTACCTTTAGTTTTCTCACATCAAATAAATAATTGTTGTGACTCTTCATATCAAAATTTTACTCTACATGAATTTTTCCATTCTATAACAAATCTTGAATCCCCTTTCAAAACTTCAACCTTGAGCTAAAGAACAGGTTGAAACCATAGTCGGGGGTCATGGGACAACAAGTCCCTCCTCTTTAATAGGAGAGGTAAGGAATGGAAGAATAAAGAGATGGGAGAAGGAAGAAAACAACAATGCTTTTGGGAAATATAGATAGTAGAGTATCTCCCTACTCACATTGAACCAAGAAAATATAGAAAAGGATCAATTACTTCACCACCGATGCAAATCTACAGACACAAAGTTCTAAAGATTACACAGACCAGAACACAAAGTTTCTATTGAATGCAAAACAAATGATCCATTGAATCGAGAGAGAGAGAGAGAGATATAATAGAGGAAAAAAAGAAAGAAAGAACTTTGTATTGAATTACTTCAAAATTTACAACCTTCCCAGAAAACTAGAATCCCCTTTTCCATGGCCAAAACCATGTTCTTATAACAATTCGTATACATCCATACTTTGTCCCCAAGAAAAGAATATCGAGGAATAATGTTTGTTGTAGATCCACTTTTGGAAAGTGACATGAAACAAATGCACTCATGAAAACTAGAGGTTCAAAAAGGTGAATATTTCATCAGTTTGAGCATGATTATTTTAGCAGGGGGCATCTCATGATTTTCTTCTTCATGTGGTCCTACCATTTCCACCTTTTAACCACTTTCATAGCACTCAAGTGCTTACTGGTAAGTTTTCTCCCTTTTTATCATGTATGCCCGATAAACTCCATTTTCTGATGATCAAACTTTACATCCCTTTAAACTTATCGATTTGGCTCCATAATAAACCAAAAATGCATCTCATGGAGAAAGACAAAGAATAGAGAAAAAGAATGAAGAATGATCCATTTTTTTGTTTTGTAGAGCTCTGGTTTCGTTAATGGTGTTAAAAACTAGATGAGTGCATTTGGCTATCTTTTCCCCCTTTTACCTTCAAATTTGGACCCTACACGTGGCAAGATCCAAGCAATGATGACCCAGGGGAGAAATCTACATTTCTGACATTTGGGAGAAAAAGTGTGATTTCTCATTTTTCTCCCCCCCAGCTCTCCAAAAGCCGGACACGTGGTGCCATCTAAGTGGCTGAGGAAATGCGGTTCAAATCTGCCATTTAAACTCTTTTTAACAAAAATCTCAAATTCTCAAAAACCTCCGTGGCCCACTTTGACTTTTCAATGTGAACACGTGGCACACCATGATTGGAAAAAGGGGTCGTGGCTCAATTTGCAACATTTTAACCCTTTGGTGAAAAAGGCTCAAATTCTCAATTTCCCCATGAGGCCCGTTGTTCGATTTCATTCTTGACACGTGGCATCATGTGATTGGTTGTGGGAATGTGCTTCATTTTTATACTTTATCCACTTTTGAAAAGGGGAAAAATTCCAACTTTTCCCTGAAAGTCCATGCCCCGCCATTGACTTTTCAACGTAGGCCATGTGTCCCTTTCTAATTTTTGTGGGCCTTAACTTAGAAATTTTCCCTTCGCATGAGCGGGGCCGTGGGCCATTTTAGAACTTTTCACCCTTTGTGGAAACAAGGCTAAAATTCCTAAAGTCCTCCGCCGGTCCACCAAAGTGCATATGAACTGAAAAATGGCCACGTGTCCCTTTCTGATTCTTCAACACATGGCATCACTTGATTGGTTGTGGGGATGTGCTTCACTTTTTATCTATTTTGAAAAGGGAAAATTCCAACTTTTCCCCGAAAGTCCATGCCCTGCCATTGACTTTTCAACATAAACACGTGTCCCTTTCTGATTTTGTGGGCTTCAACTTAGAAATTTATCCTTTCACATGGGGGGCCGCGGGTCATTTTAGAACTTTTCACCCTTTCTTTCCGTAATGCCTTAGAGAATAAAATGGATCCATCACCCTGAACTTCTGCCAAAACTACTCCAGCCAATCAGGGACCGGCGGGGATGCGGGGAAAATCTGACATTTTTCCAAAATCACCAAAAGTGATAAGTTCAAAAAAAAAACCCACGGATGCATCCAATGAGAAAAAAATGCGTAGCTTCACCTTTCCGAGAAAGAATTTGATGGGGAAAAGAATGTAGGAAGTTGTAGGAAATGGGAAAATGCCATTTTTGCTCCGATGAAGAATTTATTTTCTCTGCAAAAAGGTTAAAAACAAAAGATGCAAGGTCCACATGCATTCCAAATGCATAAAAGAAGAACTAAAATCATTTCCCATCCATTGAAAATAGGTAAAATGTTTTAATGGTAGCATTGAGGAATTTTGATTAAAAACGTGTGGGAAATGAAAATGAGCATCTGAGGAGTTTAAAACATGAATTTCTTCTATGGCAGGGCTCAATTTTCATGAAATTAGATTGAAAGGGTGGGGAAAATTGAGAGGACAACAATTTGGCTCCTTTTGGGGATGATTTGGTAGAGGAAAGAGGAAAAATCAAGAACCTTAGAGAATTTTGGGTAATCAGATCAAATCAGTGTCTTGCTTGATGGGAAAATGGAGTAAAAAAGAATACCAACACAAGAAGAGAACACAGAAAGGAAACCAACCAAAAAAAAAAAAGGAAAGAAAAATGCTATACAAAATGTACAGAGGGACCAAAACTCCTAGGTTTTGAACAACTTCAAAAATTTCCCACTATAAGGAAGTGGGAGAGGAGAACCATCCATGTAATCTAGGTAAAAAGAGTTCTCACCAGAAAAATGTCTAATTTTAAAAGGACCAAGCCAAAGGGAATCAAATTTACCATGGCTGCCTCGAGGTTCATGCCTTTTGTCCCAAAGAAGAACATTGTCTCCCACTTGAAAAGTTTTGGGTTTAGCCTTTTTGTCAAATAGAGCTTTTACCTTGAGTTGATGAGCTGATATTCTATCAACCACTTGCAATCTGTCTTCATTCAACTTCTGGAGGTACATAATTCTTTTGTCAATGAATTGGTAAAGTTGGCATCCTCAATGGCCTTCATCAAATGTAAGGTGTAGTTCCAATGTCATTGGTAGTTGAGCTTCAACTCCATATACCACTTGAAAAGGAGACATTCCAATGGCTCTCTTAGGTGTAATCTATCTGCCCATAAAGCATCATATAGTTTCTTATGCCAATTCCTCTGAGAGTCATTAACAAGCTTTCGAACAATGGTGACCAAGTTCTTGTTAGTTGATTCTGCTTGTCCATTCCCTTGGGGATAGTAATATGAAGAGTGGGCAAGGGAAATGCCATAGCCATAGCAGAAATCCATCATCTCAAGTAGAAGAAAAATTGGAAGCATTATCAGTGACAATCTTGTTTGGTATCCCAAACCTTATTAAGATGTGCTCCTTGATGAAGTTGCATACTACTTCAGAAGTAGTACTTTTAACTGGAATGGCTTCCACCCACTTGGTGAAATAATCAGTGGCAGTCAAAACATGAGTATGCCCTACACTTGAAGGTGGATTGAGTGTCCCAATGAAGTCCAAACCCCATTGTTGAAAAGGTTCCTCAATCACCATTGGTTTGAGAGGTAAAGCAGCCAATTTGGGTCTTCCAACAAAGGTTTGACATGCTTCACACTTGCCTACCCACTTTGATGCATCTTTGAATAGGGTAGGCCAATAATATCAGCACGGAGGATTTTGTGGGCTGTGACAATAGAAGAGAAATGACCTCCACAGGCCTGGTCATGAAAAACTGAGAACAATTTCTTTTGCTGCTCTTTGTCAACACATTTCAAAAACCTTCCATCTATGCCTCGTTTGAACAATGCATTTTCCCACAACACATATTACGTAGACCTTAATTTGATGGCTCTCTTATCCTTGGCACTCAAATGGGATGGACATTCTCCATAAGTAAGAAAGTGTGCAATCAACATACCATTCATCAGTTGAGCTGAGGAAAAGAACAACAGGGATATCAACTTCCTCCTTGGACAATTTGGCATCAGCTCCTTCAGCAATGAGTTCACATAAGCCCTTTCCTCGAACTAGCTTGGTGGGTTTGATGTCAAGATCATACTCTGAACTTTGGCTACCCAATTGCCTCTCTTGGTTCCAAATTCTTGTTGTGTAAGAATGGATTTAATAGTTGTATCAGGCACAAGCACAATAGAATGAGAGTTGAGGATGTAAAAATGAAATTGCTTCACAACTTTGACCACTGCAAAAGCATGTTTCTCCATCATGGTGTACTTCAGCTCATGGGATTTCAAAATATAACTCATGAATGCTATGGGGAGTTCATGACCTTCAGCATTCTCTTAGGTTAACACATAGCTAGAGTACTTTTAGTAGCATAGCAATAGATAATGAAGTCTTTGTTATAATCAGGGCATGCCAAGATTGGAGTCTTTTTTATAGCTCTCTTGATGTCTTCAAATGTAACCTTTCCTTCAGAGGACCAACCAAAATTCTGCTTCCCTTTCATCATGTGGGCTATGTTCAAAGTAAGTTCAGCAAAATCAGGTATGAATCTTCTTAAGAAGTTGATCTTGCCAAAGAAAGAGTGCACACCCTTCTTGCTTGTGGGGAGAGGGATCTGTTGAATCATCTGGACTCTTTCTGGATCAATCTTGATTCCCTCCTTGGAGACAATGTGTCCCAATAATTTTCCCTCGGTGACACAAAAGACATAGATTTCTTGGGATTCAAGGAGATGCCATGCTCTCTACACTTTTGGAGGATAGTTTCAAGGTGTTGGAAATGATCAGCTCTGTTTTTTGAAAACAGTCAGATCATCAAGGTATATAACTATGCATTTTCCTTGAGACTGCCAAAGGCTAGGTCCATTTCCCTCTGAAAGGTGGCACCAGCATTGATGAGGCCAAAAGGCATTCTCCTGTAAGAAAAGGTGCCCCAAGGAGTGGTAAAGGTAGTCTTATGTTGATCTGCAACACTTACTTCTACTTGATTATATCTGAGAATCCATCAAGCATGGACAACATTTCTGAACCTGTAACAACCTGCAACACTTGATCCATTATGGGGAGAGGATAATTATCCTTCAAAGAGGCTTGATTCAAATTCCTAAAATCAACACAAATCTGGATCTCACCATTCTTCTTCTGACAGGCACAATATTAGCAATCCACGTTGAATGGTGAATGGGGAAAATGATCTTAGCCTTCAATAACTTTTGGATCTCTTGAAAGATTGTATCAGCAATTTTAGGGTTATACTGCCTCTACTTTTTTTGGAAGGGCTTGATCCCAGGTTTTAGAGGAATGAAATGTTGCATCTCTTTTGGCTGAAAAGCCTTGAGATCATCATAAGAATATGCAAGAACATCAACATACCTTTTCAATAGATTTTCTACTTTTTTCCTCTCCTCTTGTGTGCAACACTTTCTAATGTTTACCAAGCATGGGTTCATTAAGACTCCCAATGTTTATCTTTTCATAGTCAGTCAGATTCTTTGAGCTCCTTTGGAAGTTTTGGACTTGATGTACCTATCATGTTTATCAAATAACTCTTCCAAACTTACCAGCCCTTTAGGTATCTTATTACCTTTTAGTTTTATGCAGCCATCATGATCCATTTCTTCTTTGTTATCTTCTTCATTTGGGGCACACACTCTCTAGGAAGATTTCCACTTCCTTCAAAGTACAGCTGGTCAAAATTATCTCTGAGTTCAAGGAAGGAAAGCAAGTGTTGATCATCATTAAAGACTGCCAATTGTTTGCATTATCAGGCACACTAGGCCTATGAATCATCTCAATGGTGAATTTATCTTGGGAGAAATCTGGATGAGGGATCAGTAGAGACCCCAGAGACAGCCAAGGAATCAGCCCTGGTGTTTCTTTCCCTTGGCATGGCTTCAATTGAAAAGGCATCAAGGAACTCAATGGAATCCCAAACTAGATTCTTGTAATGTTTGACCTTTATTCTTCACTTGAAAAAGATCTCTGACCTATTTTACAATCAGCTCTGCATCTCCATGAGCAAGGAGATTCTTGATCCCCATCTCTTTTCCATGCTTAAACCGAGGATGAGAGCCTCATACTCAGTTGTATTATTTGTGTTTTTGAATTGGAGCTTGAAAGAGAAAGGTGAATTTTCCCTTCTAGGAGAAATAAGCACCACACCAGCTCCAAGAACCAGTGAGAGAGCTTCCATCAAATTCCAAATCAAATGCCATTAGGATCAAGAAACACTTCCTTAGGATGGTTAGCCTCATCTTGTGACATGATCATGTAGTTACCATGACCAATGTCCTCATAAAGTATTTGTGCCTTTGGGTCATCTATTTTTTTGCATGATATATTCAGTTTGTTTCTCAGGCAGTAGCTTCTTCATTTTCCCATTCATTGGAATAAGAGCATGTGACCAATCCATCATGATTTCTCCTCAAACATTTTGCAAAAATTTCTACTCAATAACATGTCGTAGGAAGGGGGAATATCAGCTACCAAAATGGTGGCTAAAACTCTCTTCTAGAAAAGAAAAAAGGCTACTTGTGCATCCTTGATCCTTCCAACCAATGGCACTTCTCTACTTTCCATTGAGTAACATGAACCAAAAGTGTGGGTTAGGGTTAAGCCTAGGGCATGAGCTACCTTAGCAGGCATCACATTATCTGAAGCACCAGAATCAATAACACAATTGTTGAGTTTGTGGCCAGCTATGAGGAGAGTGACATAAAATGGTTTGATCTTCTCATCAGATGAAGTGATTGCTGCCACAAGGCTTGGTTGAGATGAAGGAGAAGGAGTGGGAAAGAGACCTTTAGAACTAGGGGATGAAGGCTTGGATTTGGAGTTTACAAAGTCTACCATCTTAGCAAAGGCCTTGGGATGGGTTTGGTAGAATTCAACTTCTGAGATCTGGATCTTAGTTTTCTTGAGATGGTCAATAATGTCAAAAGAACTAGAGGTAGATGGAGCATCATTGATAGGAGTAGATGAAACTTTTGACTTATCAACTCTATCATTTGAAGGGAAAGAAGTTTTAGGAGTAGAAACAGAGGAGGAAGGAACAACAAAACTTACCTTGGGTGTGGAAGAAGTTGGAATAGGAGCTCCTCTCCTTGCAATCACTGGAATGACCGTAGGAGGCTCCTTAGATCTTTTAGTAGGCTGCACCACTTTCTCCTTCTTGTTGGCTTGCTCATGAGTCATGACAACATATGATTCATTGTTCATCTCTGTAACTCTTTCTTCATAATCATCCTCTTCATCTATACCTTCAGTGGTGAGAAAATGGACATGAGATCCACTCAACTCTTCTAATTCTTCATCAGCTTCCTCTTCATGTTCTTCACAGATTTCATCCTCCTCCTCATCATCAGGCTCAACACTTCACATGTTGCATTGACTGGAACTTTAACAGGTGGGCCTTCAATTGCCAATCTGGTGAGAGAGAGGAAACCGATTCCTAGGCTGAAAGTTCTTCTAGGAACATCTGATAAGGAGCATGTTGGGTGAACTACTTCTTGAGAGCAATAAGATCATTAGCAAGTTTTGTACCAATTGATCTGCATTAGCTCTAGGAGAAGATGTGGAAGAAGGAGATGCTTTGGATTTGGATGATTCTCTCCTTAGCTTTCCAGACATGATCAGATCATCTTCAACACTAACAACAAATCTCTGATCAACATCTAAAGTGGAAAGATTAGCTCTTCTAAGTGCATAGCTCACTTTAGGTAGTTGGGCATTAAGGAAGAAACATTTCTGAATCTGATCCATAGGGCGTGTGTTTTGTGGGATCTTGTTAACCAACCTATTGAATTTGGCCACAAATTCCCTCATGGGCTCATGTGACTCTTTCTTGATTTGAGAAATATGGGCAAGAGGGCATGTACATCCTCAGCAGGTTTGAAATGCTTTGCTCAAAATGGGTCATCATGGTGTTCCAATTGGTGATGGATCCAATAGGGAGATGATAAAACCAATCAAGCAACATTATCTTGCAATGTCTCCACAAAAATTCTAACAGAGATATCCTCATGTGTTCAACTCGAGAACACCACAAGAAAAATGAAGGCCATAATATGTTCATCTGGATGAACCTTCCCATCACCTCTGAATTTAGGGAAATTCTTTCTATTGCCTCTAGGAAATTCATGCAATGGTTGGGGAAGAGCAAGAGGCCCAACCCTTTGGCCCCAAGGTAGAGGAGCTGCCATCCTTGGAAAGATTGTTTGGAGAGGGCTAAAAACACAGTGAGAATCAAAGCATGCAAATTAGGACTGATTTGATCTTGAGGGATGTCACTCCCAGAAGTTTTGTCTCTAGTAGGAGGAGTGCTTGCTAGATCTTGTTCCTCTTCTTTTTTCTTGATGAAGGGAGAGAGAAACCTTGATGATCCAGAAGTTGGAAATGAGGTCTTCTTCCCCAAGGGTTTCTACCCCAGAGTGTATCTTGGAGTCGTCCAGATCAAAGATGATCAAGAAGTTGTTATTAAAAACTGGAATCCATTTGTAATGAATTCCCCAGTGGAGTCAAAAAACTGTTGGGTTTCAGAATGGAACATGGGTTGAAACCATAGTCAGGGGAAAACAAGTCCCTCCTCTTTAATGGGAGAGGTTCCCTTATTGAAAGTAGGAAAAACAAATGTACAGATATACAACTCTCAATGTTTGGACCCTGATATTCTGGAATGTTTTCATACTTAAAAGATTATCAATTAGAAGGAATGGAAGAATAAAGAGATGGGAGAAGGAAGAAAACAACAATGCTTTTGGGAAATATAGATATAGAGTATCTCCCTACTCACATTGAACCAAGAAAATATAGAAAAGGATCAATTACTTCACCACCGATGCAAATCTATCAGACACAAAGTTCTAAAGATTACATCAGACTAGAACACAAAGTTTCTATTGAATGAAAAACAAATGATCCATTGAATCGAGCAAGGAGAGAGAGATATAAGAGAAAAAAAGAAAAAAAGAACTTTGTATTGAATTACTTCAAATTTACAACCTTCCCTAGAAAACTAGACCCCCTTTTCCATGGCCAAAACCATGTTCTTATAACAATTCGTGTATACATCCATACTTTGTCCCCAAGAAAAGAATATCGAAAGGAATAATGTTTGTTGCAGATCCACTTTTGGAAAGTGACATGAAACAAATGCACTCATGAAAACTAGAGGTTCAAAAAGGTGAATATTTCAGGTGTTCGAGCATGATTATTTTAGTAGGGGGCATCTCATGATTTTCTTCTTCATGTGGTCTGCCATTTCCACCTTTTAACCACTTTCATAGCACTCAAGTGCTTACTGGTAATTTTTCTCCCTTTTTATCGCGTATGCCCGATAAACTCCATTTTTTGATGATCAAACTTTACATCCCTTTAAACTTATCGATTTGGCTCCATAATAAACCAAAAAATGCATCTCATGGAGAAATGACAAGGAATACAGAGAAAAAGAATGAAGAATGATCCATTTTTGCATTTTGTAGAGCTCTGGTTCGTTAATGGCATTAAAAACTAGATGAGTGCATTTGGCTATCTTTTCCCCCTTTTACCTTCAAATTTGGACCCTACACGTGGCAAGATCCAAGCAATGATGATGGCCAGGGGAGAAATCTGCATTTCCTGACATTTGGGAGAAAAAGTGTGATTTCTCATTTTGCTCACCCCCCCGCAGCTCCCCAAAAATCTGGACACGTGGCACCATCGAGTGGTTGAGGAAATGTGGTTCAAATCTGCCATTTAAACTCTTTTTAACAAAAAGCTCAAATTCTCAAAAACCTCCGCCATGGCCTGCTTTGACTTTTCAACGTGAACACGTGGCACACCATGATTGGAAAAGGGGTCGTGGCTCAATTTGCAACATTTTAACCCTTTGGTGAAAAAGGCTCAAATTCTCAATTTCCCCCCTGTAGGCCCCTTTTTCGATTTCATTCTTCGACACGTGGCATCATGTGACTAGTTGTGGGAATGTGCTTCAGTTTTATACTTTATCCACTTTTGAAAAAAGGGAAAAATTCCAACTTTTCCCAAAGTCCATGCCCCCGCCATTGAACTTTTCAACGTAGGCCATGTGTCCCTTTCTGATTTTGTGGGCCTTAACTTAGAAATTTTCCCTTCACATGAGCGGGGCCATGGGCCATTTTAGAACTTTTCACCCTTTGTGGAAACAAGGCTAAAATTCCTAAAGTCTCTCTCGTCAGGTGCCAAAGCGCATATGGCTGAAAAATGGCCACGTGTCCCTTTCTGATTCTTCAACACATGGCATCACTGATTGGTTGTGGGGATGTGCTTCACTTTTTATCTATTTTGAAAGGGAAAAATTCCAACTTTTCCCCGAAAGTCCATGCCTCCGCCATTGACTTTTCAACATGAACACGTGTCCTTTTACGATTTTTTGGGCTTGACTCAGAAATTTATCCTTTCGCATGGGTGGGGCCGTGGGTCATTTTAGAACTTTTTCACCCCTTTTGTAATGCCTTAGAGAATAAAATGGATCCATCACCCCGAACTTCCGCCAAAACTACTCCAGCCAATCAGGGACCGAGTGGGGATGCGGGGAAAATCTGACATTTTTCCAAAATCACCAAAAGTGATAAGTTCAAAAAGGAACCCATCGGCCACATCCAATGGGAAAAAACACGTAGCTTCACTTTTGAGAAAGAATTTGATGGGGAAAAGAACGTAGGAAGTTGCAGGAAATGGGAAAATGCCATTTTGCTCCCGATGAAGAATTTCTTTCTCTGCAAAAAGGTTAAAAATGAAAGATGCAAGGTCCACGCATTCCAAATGCATAAAAGAAGAACTAAAATCATTTCCCATCCATTGAAAATTACCCTAGGCCTCCAAAAATTTGAATTCTTATTCCAAAGTAGGTGAAAACATGAAATTCAAAGTTCTAAGCCTCTAATATACCTTCCTCCACCTTTTCAAAAATATTTTCAAGCACAAAGTTCTTCTAGTCGTTCTCATTCAACTCAAATTGTAGAGTACAATATGAAACCTATCCCGACATAGCTTTCTAGATCTAGAAGAAAGAATTTCAATTTTGACATGATCAATAGAAAGGTTGAGCCACCCACTTCGTTGAGAAGCAATGAAACATGTTTGAGTAATCTCGGTTCATCCCAAAACCTTCACATATTACGGTGCAATATCTTCAAGCAATGTTGTGCGAGAACTAGTATACTCAAGTTGTTCACCTATCACAAAATCTACATCTAGATCCATTCCAAAAGCTTTTGAGAACGTTGCCAACATTTTTTCAAGGATATGCTTCACTACAAATCATACAATATGCTCTCCAAAACTCGGGGCTCTTAAACAACCACACATCCAAGACTAAACAAGGTTCACCAAAACAAAGAAAATCACTCAAAAGATCTTCGTTTATCATGTCCAAGATATTTGACAACCTATAGGAATGAGTAATACTCACATCACACTAAAAATATACCTATAGGACAATTGTACCTTCATGCAACCCAACTATATCCACCACACTTTTGCTTCATTGTGATGGCTTTGAACTAAGCTAAGTCATCTCAAAAAAAACTCAAGGAGTATGAGGATATAATTTATAGATAATGAATAGTCTCAACATGCACATCCAAGTGATTTAAGGTTAGGCGGACCACGTTTTCTATTGTTGACTCAAGAAGATACTTAGGAGAGAGAAAAACATAGTCTAAAGAATGCTCATAAATTCTCTAAAACTTGTCCAATTCATGTGGGAATTTTTGCATTATCTCAATATTGAATTCCTTTACAAAAATTACTTCTATGATTTATTCAAAGGATGCCCTATATTTTTTCACGAGTGTTAATAAGCCAAACACCTCATTATATAATTACCAAAACTATTGTTTAAGAAAAACTAGCACAAATTTCACATGCGTTCTCGAGATCTTGATGAAATTTTTGGAGCACCAAAACTCACCCTAATACATGGTCTATAAGCCCATTTTCCATAAATACTCCTGTAATATTTTATCCCATATCATTTACCTCAGCTTGCATTGTTGTTTCTCAAAGCAAATTTATGTGCACTTTTGAATTTTGACTCCAGAAGCAAAGCCGAGCCTTGTACATGTTGTAGACACTATTATAATGCTTCTCTTATGCTATCATGACTTTCCCATGACTTGTACCATCTTCTCACATCTCATCAAGAACTATAAGTAGGCCTAAATGAGATAACATCATCTACAACTTTCATCGATGAATTGATACATCTTGTGAGACATATTACTCCACCTTGTAGCAAAATTGCTGACTTATAGACCATCCGAAATCATAAACCAAACTATACTCTTCCTCTAGTAATCAAATCTTGCTTTTCCTTATTTAATTTGATTAGATTCTCATCTTGTAATGACTTGACTTGACCCATACATTTCATGACTTGACCAAGTGGACATGTTTGACCTTCATACCACCTCCGAGAGACTCAAGCCACACATATGAAACATACTTAGATCACCTAGCCAACATACCTAGATCACCTAGACCACTTTGTGACATCAATGGACTTGACATCAATGACTACACAAGTGAAAACACTTCCAACAGTTTTAGTGGAAGAAGAGATTTGGAGAAGCTTTGATTTCTTCTCATGACTATGAGGTAAGACGAGAGGAAGTACTTATCCACAAATACAAATTGGAAAGATTTTGTTTTAATAGAATAGGTTAGATCCAATTTGTATAAGGAAATAACCACACCATGTTACTCAATTGTTTAGTTCTGTTAATATTATTTAGAGGAAATTTCAATTTCTTTGTATTTATTTTGTAGATTTCTTTTATTTGTTTCCAGAAAACATAAAAATCCAAAAATATTAGATTAGTTCAATTAGTTTGTTTTATTTGTTGCATTTCCATTATTCAATTGAAAATAACAAAAACATTAGAATAGATTTGTTTTATTTATTAAATTAGTCATTTCCTTTATTAATTAGTTGTTGGAAACACGTAGGTTTAATTAAATTCAAGGAAAGTAATTGAATTGAGTTGATTTAAATCTTGTTATTTCCATTTGTTAAATTAGGCACATAGACTAATTAGACGGAAAGTAATACAATTCCCCATGTGTTCTTAGTTGGCCTAGGTTTAAACATCAACCTTTCCTTTGATGGATACTTTGTGAGTTTATTGCTTCTCTAGTTTGATAGTTTGAACATCCCACATGACCATTCCAGGCCCTCAACAACCAAGAGATTACGTGTATGATCCCGAGTCCCAAAACCAAACACATGTTACTTACACACATATAATGACATGGGCCTTAAAGTTTTGGTTTTCCTATCCACGCTACTTCCACATGCCATAATTTCCTAGTTGACAATGTTGAACACCAAAATAGACAATTCTTATGAGTTTTGGGTGTACCATCTTGAGAAAAAATAGTTCATGCAATCCACTCACTTGTCCTATTCACACGTGTCACTCTCATGCTTCCATGATCTTATCTAAAAAATTCTACGAGGTACTCGAAGGAAAGTTCCCACGTCTTCCAAAACCCATTACAAGCATATTTCATGAGCTATGTATTGACCGCCATTTACTCGTTACCATTATCTTAGATTGTTCCATCTCACCCATGTAGGTAAGATAAGATTTTGCTTCCTTAGATGAGAAGATTCCATTAGTGCCCATACAAGACATCAAATTTCCTTGATCTTTCCTTATTCACATTTCTCCCATTTTCCTTATATAGCTTCCACATAGCCATTTATCCATTCCACATCGATTGTCCCAAAAAAACCTCGGGAGGTTGATTATGTGTGAAAGTCACGTGTTTATTTTCAGTTGTACACAGTACCCCATAACATGATGAGGATTACTACATTTATGTGAGCGGTGGTGTGCGCAAACATGTGCACATTTTCATTGTCTCTTTGGGAGACGACTATGACCTTGGAGGATGTATATCACATATTGCAACTACTAGTTGTGGGTGAGAGAGTCCGAGAGATGGTCGTGGAGGACTCTTAGAGACATATGAGAGTAGCTTGGTGGTATTTTACATGGAAAAGCAGTAGACCGAGACCCATATTAGCTTTGGATTCCATATTGAGATCAGGTATTTTGTGATTGTGGAAGTTTATTGCAATTGTGATTGCTTCATCAGTGGTAGTGGAGGGTGGTGGTGTAGGCATCTTGTATAAGATGCATGATATTTGTTGTCATATAGAGGAGGATGGGACTAGATATGCATAGGCACGATGTGTATTGGCACACTTGTACAAGGACCTATATAGGTTTACACAAGAGGAGCATGGGGGTGGACTAGGAGCCACCACATTGCTACATGTATGGGCTTATGAGAATATTGTGATATTGAGGCCGCTTGGTGGGTCATGTGTGGAGTGGGCGAGACTAGATATATTCTTTGTGAGATGGGTAGGTGTGTGGAATAGGAGGATGGAAACGATACTTGTAAATTGAAGATAGATCGTATAGGGCTAGGGGTAATTATATGGAGGCCATACTAAGATTATAGAGGATGGCTAGAGGATGGGGTGGAGCTTCAATTTATCTATTATATGGTATGGTTAGAGGATAAGTTTCTGGGGTGAGTGAGTTATTTCGGGTGGAGTGTATATAATGATAGTTTAGTATTGCTCAAGATGTGCCCACAAATCCATATGTATGAGTGTTAGATAATCGAGCGCTAAGGACACCGGGGGGTGAGACCAAGGCCCACAGGGAGAAAAACTAGTGTTGTATAGGAAACTTCATTCTCAAGTAGGGTTAAGGCCGATCTTGGGAGCCACCAAGTAAATTCGAATGATGGAGGGATTAGGACCTCGGATGCGAGATGTGGATCTATGGATGCAAAGAAGACAGATGTGTGATATAAAGAAGCTAGTTCGTAAAATTGAAGTAGATAAGATTAGATAACAATATGCAAGGGTTTCCCAGAAAATGTTGGTTCCAAGAGGATATTAAATCCCTTGGAGGATGTCAACCCCCATGTCGAAAAGATAATAATAGATCATGAACAATAGTTATCATGTAGAAATAATGGAATATAAAATGACAAGTAACTAAAATGATGAGGGGACTTAGCTTGTGCTCTACTATGGAGATGAACTGGGCATCAAGATGGTAAGATAACAAACTATGGCAAAGATTTCTCCCTCAAACTTGTAGAACTTAATTAAGCTCTTTCTTCTCCTCTTTGGGCCTAGGTCTCTCCAGGTCTTCTTGAAAAATATATTCGGGTCCTTGAAATATGGGGAAAACCCATATTTATAGCTTGGATGTGAGGTTAGATTGGGGTTAACAAGTAACCGGGGTTGGGTAGAGTATGCCTTGAGTTAAGAGATATGATGTGATCACGTGGGGACCATGGCTTGAATTATTAGATGGAGAGGGGAGCATGATTGACATGGTAGGTGAGATGATAGATTCCATTTGAAATTTAGAAAGGGGTGTCAGATGGGTATATTAATACCCATGAATTGAATAAAATGTGAGAGATGCCAAAATTCAATTATTAAATGGGTTTATATGGAGCCCATTTAATAATTAATTAAATTTGGTTGAATAGATGGATGAGGTTTATTAAAATTTAGGAAAAATAAAGGTGAGAGGGGAAATTGCATGAACGTGAGATGACGGTGGGGCGTTATACCAAAAATTGGTGTCTACATTTGCCCCTTTTTATTGAGTGGTTTACGATAGCAAGCCACGAGACAAAAATAAAAAGGGTTAGATGAAATATGTGTCCGAGGATGGATGAAGACATGACCAAAGGCAAGATGCCTTAGGAAAAAAAGGATCGCAATAACAATGAAAAAAAAGTATGGTGGTGACTCCAATATCACATTGGTAGAGGACAATTGCGGTCTCAATGGAGATAGATGACAATGTTCTACAGACTAGTGAGTGGGTGAAGACCATTGTAGTATGGATGTAAACCAAGATGACTAATGGGTCATAGGAAAACATCAAAATATGTGCAACTGAATACGAAAGATGTGTGCAATCATTTTCTGCGAGGATTTTGAGAAAAAAATCATACGTCCACAAAAGGACATGGATGAAGATAATTATGCCCAAAGACATAGGGGAACAAGGACACAAAGTGAGTTATATGCGTTGACAAGTATAAAGGATGAAAAGGTGCCCCAACATAAGACCTAGATGGATGTTGAAATAAGATATCCGAGGAATAATCATAAATGTGGACATGATGAAGAGATGTGATATAAAGGTGAAATAAAATTCCCTAAAAGGGTGATTAATATGATGGCAATCATGTTTCATAGAAATATGCATAAATGTTAGCAAATTAGAAGGTGAAGAAGACAAAGAAGTCTCTTTTGATAATACTTCATGCTTTTGCGACAAAAAAAAGAAGAAGAAAATGGAAGAGAATAAGATCGAGATAGGTGATGACCATTATGGTATCTTCCAAGACAAAAATGTCAAAGGAAGATGGGAAGAGATTCTTAGAAATGGATATGATGATGTCCTTGCAAGAGGATTGACGAAGATAAAATATGTGACAGGGTTCTCAAAAAGAGAAGAGGTCAATGTTGTCGAGAGAAGAACGAGAACGGTAATAAAAGGGATAGATGGTGGTACATAAATAGAGAAACATTGGCATTGACCGTGAATGCCAGATGTGAGGGATGTTGAGAAAGAGAAAAGGGAATAGATAAGAGGATTGGTTGATTATGAGAAGAGTAAGAAAGATCGAATGTGAAGGTGACAGGGGTATGGAATAGAGGGATGGAGATGGAGGAGGAGAAAAGAAGGAATGAAAGGGGAGGAAGAAGATAACAAAGAAGGATTATAAAGAAAGGGGGAAATGAAGAAGGACAAACAAAGAGAAGACAAGAAAAGGACGAGCAAAAGGTGAAATTATGAAAAAAAAGAGAGAGTTTTTAAAATGAAAGGTGTGAAGGAGGATGAAATAGAGGAAAGCAGAGAGGTAATGGAAAATGAAAGAGATGATAGAGCAAAGAAAATTGAAAGAAACTAATCATAGTGAGGAAACCCAAGGAGAAAATAATATGGAACTGACCACATGGAAATACATGTGGATGATGAGATGATAAAGGATATGGGATAATGCTAAAGAGTTAGGTTATCGATGGGGAAGTAAGGAGGAGGTACGAGGTAAAATAGGGAGAAGGACAATGTAGAGGAAGTGAAATAAGATGAGGATCAGAAAGGAGGAGAAGACAACAATGAAGAAAATTATGCAAAAGGAAGGGAACCAAGAGTAGAGATATTTGATAAAGAGTGAGAAGCACAAGGAACGTAAAGAGAAGCTTGAGGGGAGGAATGACATCGATTGGAAAAGATGCGGAGATTCATGAGATGAGGATAAGTTGATGATGAGAAAATAGAGAGAGGGTACATGATGAAGACAATGAAGAAATTGGCAAGGAAGAATGGAAGATGGAGAAGTGGTGAGGAAAAAGAAAGGAAGGGATAGGAGAGGCAATGCCAGTGAATGGATGTTAGGAGAAATCCACCGATAATGATCAGTAGGAAAATATGGGACAAAAGATGAGACGAGGCAGAAAGTAAACGAAGAATGGGAGGGGGAACGCCAATGAAGGGACATTAGGAGAAGTCCCCGATAATGATTAGAGGGCACAAAGGAAGGAAGGAATGAAGATAGAATGGAGGAGGTCAAAGAAAAGGATTTAGACTTTGCGAAATGGGGATGAGTTATTTTTAGGAGAAGTCCACCTTGATAATTACTAGTGCGAAACATAAGATGATGATGAAAGAATGTTAGGGGAAGATCAATGACAATGACGGGTAAGTATGGGGGTAGATATGTGGGAGAACTCTAGAAGATGGAGTGGAAAGAGTAAAGAAAAGAGGGATAACGATGTGTAGGAAGATGAAGACAAGGAGAGGATGTAGTGGATGAGAATGAATGAGATAAAAATGAAGAAACAAGACATGAAATGAATGGAGAAGTAATGGTTAAGTAAGATTACCCAACGACGGATGATGGAGATGAAAACAAGGCAAGGAGAAAGTGGTGTTTGCGTTAATGGAAGAGGAGGTGAGAGGATGTGATGATGGGGAATGACGAGAAAATGTAGATGGAGAGAATGTGGGGTAGTGGGCGAGTGTAGGATGACTGATCATGCTTAAGAGGGACTCTTAAGTAAGATCGCCATGCCGCAAGAGGATTTAAGTAAGATCACCAAACCGGTAGTGATAATATGGAAGGATAAAGACAACATTGTATTGGATATAGGTGTGGAAAGATTGGTTGGAGTGGATGAGTATGATGAGAAGCGGGAGACAGGAGATGAGGAAGATATGATGGGAGTTGAAAGGGTCGGATGAAAACCATTCTTAAGAGGAACTCTTAAGTAAGATTTCCTGTGTGAGGGGACGGTTAAGTAGGATCGTCAAGCCAAAGAAGAAGAAAGATCACGAAAAGATCGAGAAGTGTATACCAAAATGAAACAAGAGATGAAAAGAGGTGATATCAAAGTGATAACAAGGAAAAAAGAAGTGTGACATGAATGGATGGAGGAACATATGCAAGTGTAGATGGAGAGTGTAAGGGAATCCTTAATTGGGATACCCTTGTGGTTGTAGTGATGATGCAAGAGTGTTAAGTGGAAAATGAGGAGTGGAAAGACATTTGTGGTGGAGATTTTCATCTATTGAAAGAGGAAATGGTTGATAAGATTCTACTACAGGAGGATCAAGGAAGAAGATATACCTAACTAAGATTCTCTAAAATTTGTATGGATGATTAAGTAAGATTGTTAAAATGAAAGTAGAAGAGTAAAGGGAAACTCAAGAGGAAAGACAATTAAGATATCGGCATCATGCAAAGAGACGAAAGGTGAGAAGGATGATGTGTAGACAAATGGTGATGTGTGGAAATGGAGAGAAAGGAGTAATGGATCAAAGATGTTGTTGAACATGTTGAGAGATAAGGAGCTGCAGGATAATGAACTTGCCTTGAGAAGGATCCTCAAGTAGGATTCACAAACTGCAACAATGATCAAGTAGAATTCGCAAACCAAAAGTATATTTACAAACACATTAATGGATATTATGGATAAATAGTGTGAAATTTGATGTGATTTTGATAAAAGATTATCTGGATGAGATGAACGAAACATAGTTATAGCAAGGGCGTACATGGAAACTATGTTTCAAACTGGATTGGAGATAAACAAGAAAGGTTACCACTCAAGGCATTGCACTTGCTACCGATAACGATGTTAATACATAACCAATGATAGTTAGTTATACCAAAAGATCATGAGGGAAATATGGATGAAAGATGCTCATAATCCTAATGTTGACATGAAAAAGGGATTGAGATGTAACTTGTACGGGAAGAGGGATCTCCAAAGGTGGTGTTCCTTAAGTCTATGCCCCAGCTCTGGGAAAGGGAAAGAACAATAGTAGAAAGCTTTCTGAAAATGTTGATAAAGGAAGGCTGATCAATGCAGAAAACCTTCTAGATGCCATAATAACAGAGTAGCCATCCTTCGAGGATATGGTCTATTTTATTCATAATATGGATGGCAAGAATAATATGATAGCTGACCTTCAAGGGATTGGTCTATTTCTTTTGATTTTACTTTGATTTTGATTTGTATACTTTTCTATTTTTTTTTGCATGAAAAGTTGTCTTTCGAGGATCAGTCTATTATTTGTAACTTTGATTTTGCCTTTTGCATACATAAATTTTAGCTTTACATGGGTAGAGCCCGGGGATAAGCGAAGTAGACCACTTAGGAGGGGATAAGGAATGTACAAGAGACACCATGGAACCTTTGCATGGCTGCAATAGGAGAATGAGAAGGTGATAGATGTAATGGTTATGGGGTCACATCAAAGTAGTGAAGGCGGACCACATAATTCAGATCGTTATAATGAAAAATAGAAGGGGCTAAGGATGGAGGAATGATCTTAAGGATATAACTAAGTGATCATTAGTAAATATGCTAACAGTAGAATGGACACAAGCTTAATGCATTAAGAGGTTTTGTCTCTAGTTTACCACCACGAGAGGGAAAATAAGTGAAGTTGCAATAAGATGAGATGATAGACAAGCAAGAAATAAAACTATGTCCTGAAGGAAATGAACATATGACCACAACGGTGGATTTTGATGAAAATAAATGGTGCCCCAAGAGAGACACAAATATGGCCACAATGGTGGACTTCGGTAAAATATATGGTGTCCCAAAAGAGACACAAAGATAGCCACAATGGTGGACATCGAGAAAAATGTCCCTCAATGGAAGGAAAAAGATGTTGAAATATTTTAGATGAGATTGGTTTGGATTTGGATGGGATAAATGAAACAATGTCAAGGGTGAGAAAGTTCCCTAGTGACAAGGGATTTGTATGGATGATGTGCTCATGGTGAGGAAGGCCACTCCCCAATAGGTTAAATGTGAAGGAGTTAAAGGATGTCAAAAGAATTTAGATGAGATTGTTTTAGTTTTGGATGGGATAAATGATTAGAGACCAAAAGCGTGCTTAGTAAGATAAGCAGTATTGATGAACAATGGGCGACCTTCCTTAGGAGGAATGTTGTGTGCAGGAGGAATGTTAAGGGATGATGTGGATGAAGGAATCATGAGAGACCCGATAGATGGGATATGAATTGGATTCAAGGTAGATGGAGAAGGAACTTTCCCCTGAATGAGGAAATCATCTTTCTCAATAAGATTGTGGACGATTGTCTAAAATGCCTTACAATGTTTGATGTCATGGCTTCGGGGTACGATGATAAGTGTAACTATAATTAGGATTGAACCATGATGGCTTGGGACCATAGGGATTAAAGGATTTAATGAGAGGAAGTGTGATGGCAAATATTCAAGTTAAATGTTGAAGGATATCTGCGTAAGACCCTATTGAAGTGTCATGGGGAAGGTAACTCTTGTGGGTTTTGATAGGATATTGTAGCTTGGAGTTAGGAGAAAAAGTGGATGTAGATTGGATGGGTGAATTTTTTTCTTTTAGAGGAAAAATCAAATTTGGTTGAAGGATTGTATTGTTTGAATGTGGATTGATTGTTGAGAGATGTCGTAGATGGAGAGACTGATCCTAATATAGATGTTGTGGCATTGGATTGTTGAGAAGAGGGAAAACCTGCATGTTTCCGAGGATGCATAGGGGACTCTCGGGGATGTTTGCCCCGAGTCTTAGACTTTAACCGATAAGATTTACCTCTAGCAGGATGATTATAATTTCAAGCTGGAGGATCGATAGCGGTGGTGTGGTTATTAATGGAGAAAATGTCCTAAAACAAGATGAGGATGTTAATGGAGAGATAGGTGTTTGTATGATGTGATTAATGATATCTATGTGAGCTATGGAGTGTTTAGGTTTTAGCATGGAAAGAGATGATTTTGTAGAGGGAGAATGTAAATCATCTTTATTTGGTTTAAGTGGATGTGTTGGTTCGAGTAGATGATCCAAGGGTATATTTGATAGGGTTATAGATCGAGAGGATTGGATTAGTGTGATAGAAGGATTAGGTAAAGAATATTAGGGTAGACTGGGTGATGTGGCCATGGGCGAGGATATATGTACATATGTTAGGGTAGAGATAGGTGTATTTGGAAGTATGATAGATATAGTGGTCATTGGCATAGATAAAGATGTAGACATTTTTGGGATATTTGGAGATGTGGATGATAGAATAACCGATGGAGTAGACATCATGGGTAATGCGAGAAAATGTAGGAGTATTATGCAGTGTAGAAGTAGATGGGACTAGTTGTTTCATAAATGTTTCAAGGGGTAAGAATGATATGTTTGCTAAAGGGGTTGATGTCGAAGGTGGGGTCATAGGGTGCATGTAGTAGAAATAAGTTTTTTGGGATGGTTGTGAGTAATGTAGGTGTAGTAATAGGTGTATTTGAGGCGAGATGTGGGTAAAGGAGTAGATGTGAGAATTGTAGGGATATGTGTGGATATAAGTGGAGCTAAAATAATTTCTAAGGATGAATCTAATGTGGTAGATTGGGGTGTGTTTGAAGTGGCAAAAGTGGATGGTATAGTTGAATTTGATGTGGATGTGACAAAGATAGGAGAAGGTGCGGAGTTTAGGAAAGGTAGTGCAAGTTGATGTAGGTGTGACAGTTCCACATAAGGAATGGGAATAATGTCCACAGTAGGAACATGCAGAGTTAGTGATAAGATGGGATCTTGATGACAAAGTGTCAATCATATAAGTGTTTGATAGTTGAGATGTAAAGGGGGTGACGTGATTGGTTGGTGGCTGATTATTTTGTTCCGTGGAGTTGTTAATTTGGATATCCCCTTGATTTATGAGTTGTTGGACATGATCTTTGAAGGAATGACATTTCTCAATGTCGTGACCTTTGAATCGATGATGTTTATGATAGTGGGCCTCGTGATACCAAATAGGCTTGGCTTGCGAGTTGTCCATGGGTCGTATGAGAGGAAGTTGGATGGAGTTTATAATAATCAATTTATCAAACACAAAGCTATATGATTTTCCCAAGGAAGTGTAGTTGGCTATTGATTGAAGGATCGTTGTTGAGACCATGTGCTTGATGTATATGGGGATGAGGGTTTAATGACCATAATGTTGGTTGTACCATTAAATTTATCGTTATTTGTGAATGGTTTTGTAGATTAAACTTTTGATTTAATTGAACTTATTTTAAGATGATAATGCTCAATGTTACGGTTTTGAAGCTTGCGAGCCATTCTAAAAGCTTCATCAAAGGTTGAGAATGATTGGATCTGCAAAAT
Organism: Taxus wallichiana var. yunnanensis; assembly: GCA_018340775.1. NCBI lineage: Eukaryota > Viridiplantae > Streptophyta > Pinopsida > Cupressales > Taxaceae > Taxus > Taxus wallichiana. Next base: position 964,052,043 of record CM031235.1, on the reverse strand, counting down.
AGATTATATATGTTTTACACACGAACGTGAGAATAATTGATGAGTTAGGTTTGCGGGATAGTGAAGGATAGTTGGTTTATAACATCATGCCATCGTGTGAAAAAGTCAGCGATGGGATCGTCTTCAAACCATTGAATGGTGTATAAATCAGCGATAGTGCTTTTGTATGCGATATTGATAGAAAAGTGTTCTAAGAATAATTGTGCAAGTTGTGTAAAGGAGAATATGGAATGTTGCGGGATATTGTTGTATTAATCCAACACAAGACCAGATAAAGACACAAGGAAAGTGAAAAGAAGTAGATCATGATCATGCACAACAAGACAACATGCGTGTTTAAATGTAAGGAGATGTTGTTGGGGATCTTCCTTGTTGTTGAACTTAGTAAATGTATGAAGTTTCTAATGAGGGGATAATGTTTGATTGGAACCAATGGATGAATCGGTTCGTTGCAGATTTTTTCATAGGATAAAGTATTCTTGGGTGCTACGGTAAGGGTTTCTAAACTAGCTAACCGATTCATTAAGGGATGAATTGAATCACTCAAGGTGTTGTAAGGTTGAGATTTGATTGATCGTGTGTGGTTTGAAAAGTAGTTTGATAAGGCGAATGATGTGCTTGAGGATGTGTGGGTAGTTAGGGAATCATCGATAAGGTGGTTGATAAGTTTGTGGATAGGATGTTTCGGAATGGTTTGATAAGACAATTGATTAATTTATGGATACGTAGGTGTTTGGGGAGCTGCTTGGTAAGAACTAACATGTATCATGGGTTGGGATTGCTGCATAGCCTAGTATTGAGAAATAAGGGCATGAAGATAAGCGCGGATATGTGTGTTAAGCATTTGAGATGGTTGGAGCATACAATGGGCAAGAATGTAAGTGTGAAGAGGTTGAGATGGTTGGATAGGCCTAGTAATGGAATTGTCAAAATGAGAGGTAGGTGGAATGCAATACACCAATTTAGGAGATTGTGAGGATTGAGAGATTGTAGGAGATTTTGGAGTAAAAATTCATATACGGCATTAGGAGGAGGCCCAAATGTCTCGAGAGGAGTGGGAGATGGTGGTGTGATCGGTTTAGGAAGACTAGCTTGACGAGGGATATGAGGGTTGGTGTCAAGGTGGGGATAATTTTGGATGACATGGTTCTCATGAGGTGAGACCATGGAGAATGGAGGTTGGGTGATTGACGACATAGTTTTGAGTTTAGAATCATGTTGGGTGAGATCATCATAAGAAGTAATATCATTAGATAGAGAAAATTGTTTATTTGTCTCGATTTGAGAGAGCGACAATAGGTTTTAAATAGAGAAACATTTGTTTATGTATGTTGTTGACAAACAAATCAAGTAGAATATTTTTTATCATCATGATTAATTTTGAGATGTAAGGTAAAATGTATATGAAGGTGCCTAAAGAACTCTAAGGCTAGTTTCGAGGTAGTTTTGGATTGGGAGATGTTTGAGACGGTTTCTTGTTGGGTGTTTAAGTCTCAATCAGTTAACGAGTGAGAGGAACTTTTAATGTGTTCATCATGTTTGTTTAGTATCAAGAAGTGTGTGATAAGTGAAATGTAGATAGTTAAATATCTTACTTAGGCTATGTGATTAGGCGGGATGCGTAAAAGAAAGGTTTCTTTTAATCCAAGATTAAATATGACATTCGATGTGGAAAATCAATCAAAAATGGAAAATTCAATGCAGAAAAAAGAGAATAGAGAAAAATGAGGATTACGGAGAATCACTTCTTGTTTTCCTTTGTGATTAGATTGTAAGTGATAATGGTATTACTCATAGACCTGGAATGTCTAGTGACCTTAAAAGTGCACTTTTCACAACCTGGAAGAGGGATCTGGATAATACTTTTCCGATTATTTGATCGCATGTGATAGTCACCTAGTTTGAGAGCGCCACATAGTAGTTTGGAATGCCCTAGTACCCTAAAATGACACCATTTACAATCTCGGATAGGGTCGGTGAAAGGAGATTGGTGGCGTGTTTCGTTTCAACAAGTGATCTTTGATGGCGTACTTTAGTGATCGTAGTATATCGTAGATGTTACCCGTAAAAGAAGTAAAACAATTAGTGCACATGGTCAACACAATAAGAAAAACAATACAACGGTCCCAATGACCTTGTGTATTGAAAAGAAGCTTAATAACTATTCTAGTTAATTATATTGTGAAAAATTTCTAAATAATTCATTTTTGGGTGAAAACGAAGGTAACCTACGCGTAATGTAAAAATGACACAACTTAAGCCAATACTACTTAAACATCGATATTTGTAAAACATTAGCAAAATAAACTAGTCAATAACTGGATTTCTAAAAACAAAAATAAAAATTAATTAAGTTGCTAACTAAATTAAATTAACTAAATAATATCAACTTAATAAAAATTTAATAGATACTACTTTATTATTTAAGTCGCTAACTAAATTAACTTAATAAATTTTTAATAAATACTATTCAAGTATTTAAGTCGCTAACTAAATTAACTTAATAAGTTTAATAGATACCATGCTTAATAAGAATAACTATGCATGGGCGAACTCGTGAATGGAGGGAGCTTATGAGGCAAGAATTTCAGGGCAAAACTTCAAGTAGGGTGAGGAGAGATCGAGAGCTCGGGGGACCTAGATAAAGGCAATCTAAACATGGTGCAAGCCACATATTTGCATTATTTTCCAAGCATGAAAACGATGTCTCAACTTTAATCACCCACGTGTGTGGGACCAACAAATTGACTTCCACTTAAACAAGCTTGAAAATAACATTTCCACATGGGCGAAGAAGGGGAGAGGATGACCAAAAGGTAGCTCAACTCCACAATGGTGGATGGCAAATCAATTCAAATTTTGCTTTAGAAAAAGGTGTTGTGAGCATTTTTGTAATGGTGTGGTAAATAATCGTAATCCAATCGCTATAAAGAGACTTTACAACAACTACCCACAGAGCTTGCGTGAATTTGAAACCGGTCGGTAGCAGATGGAAGGATTGTGGATCGGGAGCTTGGGGATACTGTACATATGGCTAGAGCCTTCAAAAGCAGATCATACTCCATAAAGCTCCACAATTTTAATTCAAAACGACAAAAAGAAGGTGGATGTTTGATGTTTATATTTAGGGATATAAAGTGTTGAAAGACCTTGATATAATGGAGGCCGTTGGAGAGATTAGAGCTTCTACGGTTAAGTGATATTCAAGAGATGATTTCCAAAGTGTCTTATCTACTTATGAGATGAAAAGGATGTTGTGTATAAGGAATCAAATGGGTGGATTCATGCTTTAATTTATATTTGAGTCTGGATTTCATATTACAATTTTTTTTACTTTGGGTGTTGTGTTGTGAGGATGACATTGTTAGGCACCGAGTTGGGTAAAGCATGGGACATAGCGGGTCGGGATGTGAGGGGACCGAGTGGGAGATGGGGAGAAGGATATGACCGAGTTGAGTGGAGAGGGGTCAATATGAGTCGTGGGATAGGTGTAGCATGGGAAGTTAGGTAAAGGGTCGAGCTAATTCCATGTATGGGGTGGAATGGATCAGTGTTGGTTGAAGCAAGTTGGTATTCGGAGTATTGAGCGGTGAGTGGAAAGATGGGCTTAGGGTAGAGCCGAGTTGTGTATGAGGTAGGATTAGTTGAGTTAGGGGTGGCAGTTTAGGATAGAATTATGAGGGGTCAAGTTGGGAGGAGAATAGGGAAGGTGTGAGCTAAGTTGGAAGGTTAGGTGTGTCATGGTGTGTAAGAGTTGAGAGATATGCGGGAGTCGGGAGTGGAGCTCACGGGTAGTTAGGTGAGTTGAGGGGAGTTAGAGCTCGGTTAGGGTGATGGGAGCTTGGGATTGAGGATGAAGTGAGATGGGATGGCCAAGATGGTCGAGAAGGGTTGGGAGGTTAAGTTGGGTCAGCGGGAAGTTGAGGAGTGAGGAGATGGGTAGTGGTATCTCGGTGGTGAGGAAAGAGAGATGGGAGTTGGGTAGAGAGTGAAATGGGGTGATAGGTAGGGGATGGGTAATTTAGGATAGTTAGGATTCAATTTTTTTTATATTTCTTTTTATAATTTTAATTCCAATTTATTTCATAATTTTTTATTAATTGTTATTTTTAATATTAATTGTCTCTTTTTTAATTATTTAAATAATAAAAATTAACTCTATACTACTTGTAAAACCAAAAACAAAACTTCAATTTTTATGTTGTTGCAAAAAAACAAATGATAAAACTACTTACCTCTCTGGGCCTAGGTCTCTCCGGTCTTTTGAAAAATATATCCAGTCCTTGAAATATGGGGAAAACCCATATTTATAGCTTGATGTGAGGTTAGATTGAGGTTAATAAGTAATCTGGGGTTGGGTAGAGTAACCCAAGTTAAGAGATATGATGTGATCATGTGGGGACCACGACTTGAATTATTAGATGGAGTGGGGAGCTTGATTGACATGGTAGGTGAGATGATATATTCCATTTGAAATTTAGAAAGGGGTGTTAGATAAGTATATTAATACCCATGGAATGAATAAAATGTGAGAGATGTCAAAAGTCAATTATTAAATGAGTTTGTATGGAACCCATTTAATAATTAATTAAATTTGGTTGAATAGTTGGATGGGGTTTATTGAAATTTAGGAAAATAAAGGTGAGATAGGAAATTGCATGAACGCAAGATGACGAGAGGGGCACTATGCCAAAAATTGGTGTCTACATTTTCCCCTTTCGTTGAGTGGTTTGTGATAACAAGCCACGAGACAAAAACAAAAAGGGTTAGATGAAATATGTGTCCAAGGATGGATGAAGATATGACCAAAGGCAAGATGCCCCAGACAAAAAAGGATCGCAATAACAATGAAAAAAGGTATGGTGGTGACTTCAATATCACATTGGTAGAGGACAATCACAGTCTCAATGGAGACAGACGACAACATTCTATAGACCAGTGAGTGGGTGAAGACCACTGCAATATGGATGTAAACCAAGATGACCAATGGGTCATAGGAAAACATCAAAATATGTGCAACTAAATGTGAAAGATGTGCACAATCCTTTGTCTACGAGGAATCATGTGAAAAATCATGCGTCCACAAAAGGGATGAGGATGAAAATAATGATGCCCTAGCACAGGTACGAGGAGAAAACAAAGTGAGTTATATGCGTTGACATGTACAAAGATGAAAAGGTTCCCTAACATAAGACATAGATGGATGTTGAAATAAGATATCCCGGGGGAATACTCATAAATGTGCACATGATGAGCGAGATAGGATAGAAATGTGGGATAAAATTGCCCTAAAAGGGGGATAAATATGATGGTAATCATGTTTCATAGGAAAGATGCATACGTGTTAGCAAATTAGAGGATTGGAAAGACATTTGTGGTGGTGATTGTTGTCTATTGAAAGAGGAAATGGTGGAGAAGCTAATACAACAGGAGGTTCCAAGGAAGAAGATATTCCTTAACTAAGGTTCTCTGGGCTGTATGGATGGTTAAGTAATATTATCAAACCGAAAGCGGAAGAGTGAAAGGGAAACTCAAGAGGAAATACAAGTAATTAATTTGAAGTCATGCAATGAGAAAGGTGAGAAGGATGATGTGGAGACAAATGGTGATGAGTGGAAATGGAGATCGAGGAGAAATGGATCAAATATGTTGTTGAACATGTTGAGAGATAAAGAGCCGTAGGATAACAAACTTGTCTTGAGAAGGATCCTCAAGTAGGATTTGTAAACTGCAATGGCTATCAAGTAGAATTCGCAAACCGAAAAGTGTATTTGTGAGTGCATTCATGTGTGAAATTTGATGTGATGTTGATAAAAGATTACCTTGATGAGATAAAAGGAACATAGTTATAGCAAGGGCGTATAGGGAAAATATGTTTCGAACCGAATTAGAGATAAACAAGAAAGGTTATCACTTAAGATATTGCACTTGCATCCAATAGCAGGTGTTAACACATAACCAACGATAGTTAGTTAAAACAAAAGACCATGAGGGAAATATGGATGAAATATGCTAACACTCTCCATTTATGTTGCATATGTTCCTCCATCCACTCATGTCACACTCTTTTTGTTTACTTTTTATCACTTTGATATCACCTCCTTTCATCTCTTGTTCCATTTTGGTACACACTACTCAGTCTTTTCATCGTCCTTATTTTTCTTCGGCTTGGCGATCCTACTTAACTATCCCTATCACGGGGCAATCTTACTTAAGAGTTCCTCTTAAGAATGGTTTTCCATATGACCCTTCTACCTCCCATCATATCTTCCTCATTTTCTATCTCCCGCCTCTCATCGTACTCATCCACTCCAACCAACCATTCCACACTTGTATCCATTACAATGTTGTCTTTTTCATTCCATATTGTCACTGTTGGTTTGGTGATCTTACTTAATTCTTCCTGTGGCATGGAGATCTTACTTAAGAGTCCCTCTTAAGCATGATCGATCTTCCTACACTCACCCACTACCCCACATTATCACCATCTACATTTTCTCATCATTCCCCATCATCACATCCTCTCACCTCCTCTTTCATTCTCGCAAACACCACTTCCTACTGGTCCCTTTTTCATCTCCATCATCCGTTGCTGGGTAATCTTACTTAACCGTTGTTTCTCCATTCATTTCATGTCTTGTTTCTTCAGTTTTATCTCATTCATTCTCATCCATTGCATCCTCTCCTTGTCTTCATCTTCCTACACATCGTTATCCCACCTTTATTTACTCTTTCACTCCATCTTCTAGAGTTCTCCCACATATCTACCCCCATATTTACCTATCATTTTCATTGGTCTTCCCCTAAAATTATTTCATCATCATCTTATGTTTCTACACTAGTAAGTATCGATGGACTCCTCCAAAAATCACTCCTCCCCATTCTACACATCTTGAATTATTTTCTTTGACCTCCTCTATTCTATCTTCATTCCTTTCTTCCTATGTGCCCTCCGATCATTATCGGGAACTTCTCCCACCGTCCCTTCATTGGCACTCCCCCTCCCATTCTTTGTTTACTTTCTACCTCATCTCATCTATTATCCCATCCTTTCCTACCGATCATTATTGGTGGATTTCTCCTAACATCCATTCACTAACATTTCCTCTCCTATCCCTTCCTTTCTTTTCCTTGCCATCTCTCCATCTTCCATTCTTCCTTGCTAATTTCTTTATTATGTCATCATGCACCCTCTCTTTATTTTCTCTTCATCAACTTATCCTCATCTCATACATCTTTGCATATTTTCTAATCGATGTCATTCCTCCCCTCAAGCTTCTCTTTGCATTCCTTGTGCTTCTTACTCTTTATCAAATATCTCTACTCTTGGTTTCCTTCCTTCCGCATAACTTTCTTTGTTGTATTCTCCTCCTTTCGATCCTCATCTTATTTCACTTCCTCTACATCGTCCTTCTCCCGTTTTACCTCGCACTTCCTCCTTAATTCCCGTTGAGAACCTAACTCTTTAGCATTGTCCCATATCCTTTATCATCTCATCATCCACATGCATTTCCATGTGGTTAGTTCCATATTGTTTACCTTGGATTTCCTCACTATGATATTTTTCCTTCAATTTTCTTTTCTCTATCATCTCTTTCATTTTCCATTACCTCTTTGCTTCTCCTTTGCTTCATCTTCCTTCACACATTTCATTTTAAATAACTCTCTCTCTTTTCATAATTTCACTCTCTGCTCTCTGTCCTTTTCTTTGTCTTCTCTTTGCTTGTCCTTCTTCATTTCCCCCTTTCTCTATAATCCTTCTTATTTATCTTCTTCCTCCCCTTTCATTCCTTCTTTTGTCCTCCTTGTCTCTCGTCCCTCTATTACATATCCTTGTTGCCTTTGCATTTGGTCTTTCTTACTCTTCTCATAATCAACCAATCCCCCTATCTATTCCATTTTCTCTTTCTCAACATCCCTCACACCTAGCATTCATAGTCAATGCCAATGTTTCTCCATTTATGTACCACCATTGATCCATTTCATTATCGTTCTTATTCTTCTCTCTGTAGCATTGACATATTCTCTTTTTAAGAACCCCTGTCACATCTTTTATCTTTTCAGTCCTCTCGCAGGTCATCATCATATCCATTTCTAAGAATCTCTTCCCATCTTCCTTCGACATTTTTGTCTTGGAAGATACCATAACAACCATCACCTATCTGATCTTGTTCTCTTCCATGAATATTTTCTCTACTTTTGTTTTTCACAAAAGTATCTTGACTTCTTATCCTACTTATCAAAGAAACAAGACTTCTTTGTCTTCTTCACCTTCTAATTTTCTAACACTTATGCATCTTTCCTATGAAACATGATTGCCATCATATTTATCACCCTTTTAGGGAATTTTATCTCACCTTTCTATCTTATATGCTCATTTTGTTCACATTTATGATTATTCCCTTTAGGTTATCTTATTTCAGCATCCATCTATGTCTTATGTTGGGGCACCTTTTCATCCTTGTACATGTCGACACATATAACTCAATTCTTTTCCTTCTCGTGCCCTATGCTAGGGAATCATTATTTTCATCCTCTTACCTTTAACGGATGCATGATTCTTCGTACGATTCATCACGAGAAAAAGGTTTGTGCACATCTTCGCATTCAATTGCACATATTTTGATGTTTTCTTGTGACCCATTGGTCATCTTAGTTTATATCCATACTGCAGTGGTCTTCACCCACTCACCTGGTTTGTAGAATGTTGTCGCGTCTATCTCCATTAAGACCGCAATTGTCCTCTATCGATGTGATATTGGAGTTACCGACATACTTTTTTTTATTGTTATTGCAATCCTTTTTTCCTAAGGCATATTGCCTTTGGTCATGTCTTCATCCATCTTCGAGACACATATCTCATCTAACCCTTTTTGTTTTTGTCTCATGGCTTGTTATCACAAACCACTCAACAAAAAGGGGAAAATGTAGACACCAATTTTTGGTACAACGCCCCTCCGTCATCTCACATTCATATAATTTCCATTCTTGTTTTTCTTTTTCTTAAATTAAATGAAATCCCATCCATTTGCTCACCTTATTTAATTAATTATCAAATGGGCTCCATGTGGACCCATTTGATAATTGATTTTGGCATTATCCCCCATCTCTCACAAATTATTCAAAACATGGGAAATAATGCACCCATCGACATCCCACTCTCAAAATTCAAAAAGGAAATACATTATTTCACCTAATATCCCCACCTCTTATCACATCGTTATCTTTTGTTTACTTTAAGTCAAATTGTGAGCCCCACGTGATCACATCATGTCTCTTAACTTAGGTTACTTTACTCAACCCTGAGTATCTTTTAACCTGTCAGTCTAACCTCACCATTAAGCTATAAATATGGGTTTTGCCCATATTTTAGGGGACGATATATTTTTCACCAACTAAATCCTCTCAAAATTTAACCCTATCAAATATACCATTTAGATCACCTACGAACCAAAACATCCACCTAAATAAAATAAAGATGATTTATCTTCTCTCTCTAAAAAAACTCTTCTCATCCAAAACCAAAACAATCCACATCTCACATAGATATCATTAATCACATCATACAAACACCTATCTCTCCATTAATGGCTTCATCTTGTTTTAGGACATTTTATCCATTAATAGCCACACCACCACTATCGATCCTTGGTTGAGATTATTATCATCACTTCTAGGAATAAATATTCTCGATTAAATTCTAAGGCTTAGGGACAACATCTCCAACAGCCCCTGTGCATCCTAAAAACATTCAAGTTTTCCTCTTCTCAAAAATCCAATGCCACAACATCCATAGATCTATCTTCATCTATGACATCTTGCAACAATCGATCCACATTCAAACAATACAATCCTTAAACCAAATTTTATTTTTCCTCCAAAACACGAAATGCACCTATCCAATCTACATCCACTTTTACTACTAACTCCAAGCTAGGATATCCTATCAAAACCCACAAGAGTTACCTTCCCCATGACACTTCAATAGGGTATTACGCAGATATCCTTCGACATTTAACTCAAATATCAGCCATCACACTTCCTCTCATTAAAGCCTTTAATCCCTATGGTCCTAAGCCATCATGGTTTAATTAATTGTAGTTGTGCTTATCATCGCACCCCACGCCATGACATCAAACATTGTAAGTCATTTCGACATAATCATCCACAATCTTATTGAGAAAGATGATTTCCTCATTCAAGGGAAATTTCCTTCTCCATCTACCTTGAATCCAATTCATATCCCATCATCGTCGGTCTCCTATGATTCCTTCATCCACCTCATCCCTTAACATTCCTCTGCACATGAAATTCCTCCTAAGGAATGTGTTATCCACATTTCACCCCCATGCCAAATATTGGATCAACCATGATCCCACATAAGAGGAAACATAGTCAAAAGGTGGACAGAGAAGTTTTTAAACTAGTTGGTTCTGATCGCCATGTGTCCCATGGAAAAAGTCGGCGCCCTAGGCTCCGAGTGAAAGCCAAAGGGAATCGAGAGGAAAGGGCAAAAGATGAATCGTGGACCCATAGGCCGATTTTGTTCTAATCTGGCTGCCACGTGTTTGATATCAAAAGGGGACCCATTTTTCAAGATGTTTTCCCACCCTCCTATACTGACTCCAATAAAACATCAAGGGTGTATCTTTCAACTCAAGGCTCGAAATATTACAAATCTGATGCCGTTGGAAAGATCTCGGCCTCACCCATGCAATGAGGTCGAAACTTTAATTTTGAGGAGGTTAGGTGAAGAAAATGGAGAAATGTCTTTGGGCCTTCAATGCGGGATCCATCTGTCTCAACAACTAGATCGGATTCGATCTGTTTCCACCTATTTCCTCTTCCTTCAAGGCACGAACCAAGGATTGATGCAAGTAAAGATGGATTTGGGGGAGATTTCATCGAGAGGCATTAACAACGGTAGTTGAGCTTCAACCTAATTTTCCCACTTCTCTCTCTCTCCTCTTCTTTCGAGTTGAACCTATAAATGCGGGAGCAGGATTCATTGTAAAGGGTTGGACATTTTTGTTTTATAGACTCCCTCTTCCTTCTAGCAAAGGGATTTGTGGGGTTTAGGCCTTCCACTAAAATTGTAATATGTTTCTGCTTCTTGGCTACTTTGTAATAGATTGTATCAATCTATAGAGCAATAAAACACATCTGTGATTGATTTTAGATCCTCTCTTGTATCTTTTCTTTCATCGGTCTCCCATTACATATCTAGCTATCTGTGCTTATTTATTGTATGCATTTTGTTGGTTTGTGTCTATTAGCAAAATAAGTGTTCATCATTCCTTTGGTGCATCACCTCGTAGTTTAGCTTTGTTTTAATTTATGTATTCCTTCTATCCATGTCTCCTTGGTAAATTTTAGATTAGGATTAAGAACAGATCCTCTGCAAGTTTCTACGTATGCACCTAAATAGAGGAATAAGGAACCAACCTTTAATCTGGAGAGCTTTTCCATTTTGCAAGGTCCCACACCTTGGGGAAAGTTCAATGTTATGCAATCACACCAAATGAGTCTGCCTTAGAAAAGCATATTTTTAGAACTCATTTGGGGGTGCTATGATTTTGCATTAACAATTTTGGCACGCCTAGTGGGACTAATAAGTCTCCATCTTATTACAATAGGAATTGATGTACACTTGTTGTGATTCTGGATTTTAAGAAGCCTTAAAATTGTACATCTGGCGACTCCAAAAGAAACAAATCTACTAGTTTCAGTAGCCCAAGCTTGGAATATTCATTAGAAAAACTGGTTTAGAGAAAGGAAAGAAGGTATATTTGAATACTTGCATCTATCCCCGGTAGAGAAAGGAGAGGAAGAATAATTCGAGAGGTCTCCATCTCCACCAAGTAGAACCCTTGTCAACACCTCCACCTGCAAGGCCTATCTTTTTGTGCAAGGGTTATTAGGCCAATAAGAATGGCACAACCAAATCCATATGTCAACTTCACCGTAGTAGTCCACTCGCCTTGATTGCACAAAACCTAGTTCGATTGCAACATTAAAGAGCATCCCATATTTCACACTGGGAAAATCAAACTTCTCTGGTGACCATGTCCAAGATATTGCAAATTTCATACAATCCATAGGATCCATGAGATGGACATTGCAGTCAAGCTTCTCACCTCTTCATTCAAAGGGAAAGCTTCACAATGGTTCAGGAGTCTTACAAAGCAGGCTCTATCTAGAATGGGAACCAGTTGTGCATGACTCTTCACAATCAATTTGAGGAAAAAGGTGATAACTTATCTTTGTTGGAGCAACTAATAACAATCAAGAGAGCCCCAAATGATTAGTTGATAGACTTCAACCTCAGATTCCAATGGACCTGGGATAGGATTCTAACAGCAGTAAAGCCCACTAATGAAGGTGCCTTCTTATACTTTCTTAGGGCTTTAAATTATGATATTTCTCTGATGATTCAGTCAATGGGGGGCACTACATTACCTACAACCTATAGCCTCTCCATAGGGGCTGAGAACCATTTGATTCAAGCTGGAAAAATCACTCCTAGGCCATGCCTCTATACCCTGAGTTAGGAATCCCAGATACTAGCCAAGTGCCTACATTAGCTCCTATACCCACCCCCAGGAGTCAAAGTTCAGCTGAAGCTTCCACTTCATCATCTAATGCCTCTAAAGAGTTTCAGGAAGTGGTGATGAAGCAACTTTAGAACTTTGGGAATGAGCTAGTGACCATCAAAAGATAACAAGCTCAGAGTTCAGGCCATACCGGCCCAGGCTCAATATCAAGCTAGACCCTAGTATCAGCAGAATAGGCCACCACCTCAGACTGTGAATCAGAGCTAGAACCAAGGACAACCCCAAGCTGCTAGACCTTTTAGGCCGTATGATCCTAACACAACTTCAACATCAAGGGCATTGGTTCCTGCACAAAACAATATGGCACATGAATATGATTGGTGTTTTCCATGCGAGACAACCACATAACCAAGCAACGTGCTTTAATGGTGCTCTAAATCAGGCCTTGATGGTGCAAACCAGTATGGTGCCATAAGAATTTGACAAAGAGGAAGATCATCAACAAGGTGGCCCTCTAAATGAGACTATGCTTATCAACTGGCAGGCCCAAGACTTATGTGGGATGAATTAGTTTCCTCCTCAAGGTGTAGGTGCCAATACACGGTCCAAAAAGAGAAGTATTGGAGAGGGTCGACCACTGAATTCAGGTGACCCTCAATCTTCCATCACTCCACAAGATCCTAGTGCTCCAAGTACAACCCCCAACATACAAAACCAATCTAGACCACCTCCCAAACCTAGTCAAGCACCGGTTGTAACAACCCATGTGCAAGAAAGAAATGTGTATGCAGGAAGGGGCAAAAAAAAAGATGGCTCATTCAATATTATTGAGTAGATGAAAAGGAAAAGTGTGAACATTTCACTATGGGAGTCCTTAGCCATTCCAGGGGAGAGAGGATCCATTGCGAGACTACCATGCGAGAATTAGTCAAGTTCAAATCACCCCTAACCAACAAGAGAAAGTGCTTTCAATGTAGTGCACTTGGGAGGAACCATGGAGAACAATAAGGTAAAAACATAAGACCTCCTCCCTTCTATGTCTCATTAATTATTAGAGACAAATTATTACACAATTGTATGATTGATTGGGGCTAGTAGTTCTTTGATGCCCAAACAAATAGTTGATCGGTTGGGTCTCAATATGAGGTCATCTCTAGAGGAGTAGTCAATTAGATGGGACAGTAGTGACTATTGTGGGAATAATCAAGGATTTTGGTCTCACTCTACACGTTTTCCCTAATGTGATTGTTTTGTAAAACATGTCAATCATAGACTTGCCACCACATTTCAATTTGTGTTTGTCTAGGGACTTCATTGCCAAAATTAGAGGCTACTATCTATTGATTGGTCACATATGCTCTTTAGGACAAGGTATGGAGTGAAGGCCACAATCAGATCTGAACCTATTGTTGATTATCATATTGAATCCTATGTGCCTAACCCAATCAATGCCAACTACTTAGATTTTGATCAAGAGGACCTCCTAAGCACTTCTGAAGCAAATACCAAGGTGGGATGTATCCCAGACTTGACTCTTGATGATTGGGCCAAAAAAATTCATGCTTTTGACCCCTATAGGGAAATGGAAGAATCTGAGCTAGGTGTCTACTACCTACATGAAGAGAACCAACCTCTTCCTAACCTAATCAAGCCAGAATGCAAGGATGACAATGAGGTATGGCAATTGTTCTTTGATGGCTCAAGGAGTAGACAAGGAGCTGGAGGAGGAGCCATGATTGTGTCCCCCAGAGGTATGAGATATTATTCAACCTTTAGATTCCAATTTTCTTGCTCAAATAACACTTCGATGAATATGAGGCTTTAGTCCAAGGTCTTCATTAGGTAAGGAAGCTGGGAATTAAGAACTTGCAAGTATTGGTGATAGTGAACTGGTTGCCAATCAAGTCAAAGGACTTAATTTATGTCAAAAATGACCTACTCAAAAACTACAAGAGTAGGGTATGGGATCTCATGGAGGATTTGAGGCCTTCAGTATTGTGTCCATACCCAGGAAGGAGAATGAAGCTGTTGATAGACTTGCAGTAGTTGGAGCAACGTTTGATGTGGTTGACAACATCAAGAGGGACAGAGAACAACCACATATCCATGTGGTTGTGAGGCCAATAGTGTCCAGATAATAATACATGTTGGCAGGTGTTTGAGAATGATTAGCAGATCATTAAATTTCTACAAGAAGAAGCTAAATTCTCAGCTATAAACTAGAGTAGACTAGAGCAAGCAGTATGGGAATCAGATAGTATAGCTGCATACAAACAAGCTTCCCAAAGGCTTAGTGACACTGGAATCTATTTTCAATCCTAATGATCAGTTTGAAAAGATAAGGCTAACATGCAGATCAAAGGAGAAGATTCAGAGTCAATCCCAGTTGGAGAAGACAAAAACTTCAAATTGGAAAAGTGGCCACCAAACAAGAAAGGTATGAATTCATACAACTTTGCCAAGAATTCCTTGATGTGTTTTCTTGGAGTTATGAAGACCTAAGAGGATTCAATCCAAAACTAGCACAACACACAATCAAACTGGATCCAGTTGCTTGGCCCATCAGGTAGAAGCAGAGACCAGTCAACCCACATATTGAGCCTCTGATGAAGAAGGAGTTGAACAAGCTGATAGAGGCAAGCATCATATTTCCAATTAAACACTCAAGTTGGGTTACAAATCTGGTCCTAGTCAGGAATAAAAATGGAGAAATCAGGTTGTGTGTTGACTTTAGGGATTTGAACAGAGCCTCCCTCAAAGACCACTACCCACTCCCTTAATGGAGTAGATCTTGCAAGTAGTGTCTGGGTTAGAAAGGTTCTCCCTCCTAGATGGCTACTCAGGGTACAACCAGATCATGGTGAAAGAAGATGATCAATTCAAAATAGCTTTCACCACAAAATGGGGCACCTATGCCTATAAGAAAATGCCATTTGGATTATCAACGCCGAGCCAATTTTTAAAGGGCAATGGATATGGCATTCAAGGGGTTGATTAATCAAATAGTGTTGATCTATTTGGATGACATCACTATTTTTTCCAAGAATGCAGCAAATCATCTCTTCCATCTGAGGTAAGTTTTTCAGAGATGTAGGAGATTTGGGGTGTCACTTGAACCCCCAAAAAATGCATATTCTTGGCCCATGAAGGCAAGCTTCTAGGCCATATCGTATCAAAGGAAGGATTGGAAATTGACCCAGAAAGAGTTCAAGCAATAAGAGCATTGCCATTGCCAAGTCACAAGAAGGCTCTTCAAATCTTCTTGGGAAAAATCAATTTTTTCCAGGTTTGTTCCAAACTTTTTGCCCTTGTTAAGCCAATAACGTTGATGTTGAAGAAGAGCTTAACATTCAGGTGGACAAATCTGAAGGAAAAGAAAGTTTTGAGGCTATCAAAGAAGCCATATCACAAGCCCCAACTCTTGTGAACCCATATTTTTCTAAAGACTTCATACTATATGCCTTTGGTGGCAGTGACACAATTTCTGCAATCTTGGTGCAGCAGAACAAAGAAAGTACAGAATAGCCAATTGCTTTCTTTAGTCAGAGTTTGGAATATTATGAGGTGAGGTACTCCTTCATTGAGAAGTAGGTCCTAGTGGTAATCAAAGGATTGAAGAAGTTTAAGAATTTGGTTTCAAACAACAAAATCCAACTATTAGTCTCCCATGCCGGAGTTAAAGAATTCCTTCTTAGTAAGGACCTAAATGAAAAGCGCACAAGATGGATCACTCGTGTCATGGAATATGACATTGAGATCAAGGTCACCAAGCTGGTCCGTGGGAAGGGGTTATGTGAACAACTAGCCTTAGGTCAACAAGATGAAACAAGACAGTGAAAAGGAGGTTGTTCTTGTTCTACAAGATGATCAAGAAGAAGGGAGAGATGATGTACCTACTCCTTGTTGGACCCAAGACATGGTGCACTTCCTTTGAATAGGCATGTGTCCTCATGGGATGAGTAAAGAAAAAAGAAGGCATTTAGGCTACAAGCCATCCCATATGTTCTTATTGATGGTGTCTTGTTCAAGAGAGACATCAATGGCATTTTTTTGAGATGCATTAGGACAGTCAGGTGGAGAGAGTGCTACAAGAATTCCATGTTGAAGCAGTTAGAGGCCATTTTGCTCCAAGAGTGACAACACTCAAAATCATGAAAGCAGGATATTATTGGCCCAAAGTGTTTAGTGACTGCTACACATGGATCAAAAGGTGCAAGAATTGTGCATTCTTCAAAGGAAAGGAAAGGCTAGCAACACTTCCATTGCACCCAATCTCAGTCGACCAACCTTTCATGCAATGGGGATTAGACTTCATTGGAGTCATCAATCCAAACTCAAGCCAAGTCATAAATGGATCCTGACGGTGATGACATGATTATTTCACCAAATGGACCGAGGTAGTGGCACTCAAGGAAGCAAATGAGTTTAGTATCCTGGATTTATATGAAGGGATAGTGACCAGATTTGGAGTGCCGACCACCATCATATCGAAAATGCATTAACATTTATAGCTTCCAAGATCACAGGATGGGCCATCAAGAATGGGACTTATTTGAGTAATTCATCCAACTATTACCCTCAAGGTAATGGTAAGGCTAATCCACAAACAAGAACTGCTAAAGATCATCAGAAGAACTCTTGATGAGAATCAGAGGACCTGGCACACAAAGCTCAAAAGGACCTTATGGGCTGATAGAATAACGCCCAAGGGATCTACAGGCAGCTCTCCATTCAAGCTCGTTTATGGGAAAAAGGCGGTGTTGCCTATATCACTTGAGTTACCAGCATTGGAGCTCATGAAGTAACTAGAGATGTCTGAATTTGGACCAATGGAGGTCAAGTATGTAGAGCTGATGGAATTAGAAGAAACTAGAGAGCATGCTCTCCAAGCAATAGAGAAGAATCAAGCTTCAATCAAGAAATGCTTTGACAAGAAGACAAAAACAAGGACCTTCTAGGAAGGGGACCTGGTTTTGAAATGGGATGCAGATCGAGCAAAACCAGGAAGGCATTCCAAAGTTGACACCATCTGGAGTGGCCCCTATATGATCACAAGATGAAAAAGTAGCAATGCTTTCTAATTGTCTACATTGGAGGGTGAAGAGTTACAAATTCAGTAAATGGGATCTATCTTAAGCACTACTACTAAAAGGGAGTTCTCACCATGTACATATTAGTTTAGTTTTCTCTTTCCTCTAAGTGTTTATGCACATTGTCTTGTTGTAGTGTAGATTGATTTTCTCCTAAGTTCTTTGCACGCTCTGCATGTTCCATTTGGAGCATGTATGATTTCAAATTTTGTATATAGTGTGGTTGTTTTGTTGCTCTCATGTAGTGTTTGGACTCAACATTTGGTCAAGATCAGTTTCAGTTCTAATGGGTTTCCAAGCAACCAGGGGTCAGTTTTCAAAGTTTAGATCAGTAGCAAGCTATCACTCATGACTCCATGCCCAACGGATATGACAAGGCAATTGGTATTTTCATCTAGCAAGCAAATACCCCTGTGAGTCACCAAATTGTTATCCATATTTTTCCCCGTGCCAAATATTGGATCGACCATGATCCCACATAAGAGGAAACAAAGTCAAAGTCAAAGTGGTGGACAGAGAAGGTTTTAAATGAGCACTAGATTTCCGTGTGTCCAGGGAAAAATTCAAAGCATCGGGCCCGAGTTAAAGCCAAAGTCAAAGCAAAGGGAATCGGAAGGAAAGGGAAAAAGATGAATCACGGACCCGTAGGCTTGATTTTGTTCCAATCTAGGCTGCCACATGTCGATATCAAAAGGGGACCCATTTTTCAAGATGTTTTCCCGCCCTCCTATACAGACCCGATACAAACTTCAAGGGGCATATCTTTCGACTCAGGGCTCGAAATATTACAAATTGACGCCGTTGGAAAGATCTCGGCCTCACCCATGCAATGTGGTCTCGAAACTTTAATTTTGAGGAGGTTAGGTGAAGAAAATGGAGGAAATGTCTTGGAGCTTGATGCATGGGATCCATCTGTCTCAAAACCAGATCGGATTCGATCTGTTTCCGCCATTTCCTCTTCCTTCAAGGTGCCAAACCAAGGATTGATGCAGTAAAGACAGTTTGGGGAGATTTCATCAGAGGCATTAACAATGGTAGTTGAGCTTCAACCTGCTTTTCCCACTTCTCTCTCTCCTCTTCTTTGAGTTGAACCTATAAATGTGGGAGTAGGATTCATTGTAAAGGGTTGGACATTCTTTGTTTTATAGGCTCCCTCTTCCTTCTAGCAAAGGATTTGTGGGGTTCAAGCCTTCCACTAAAATTGTAATACGTTTCTGCCTCTTGGCTACTTTGTAATGGACTGTATCAATCTATAGAGCAATAAAACACATCTTGTGATTGATTTTAGATCCTCTCTTGTCTCTTTTGCTTTCATCTAGTCTCCCATTACATATCTAGCTATCTATGCTTGTTTATTGTATGCATTTTGTTGGTTTGTGTCTATTAGCAAAATAAGTGTTCATCATTCCTTTGGTGCATCACCTCGTAGTTTAGCTTTGTTTTAATTTTTGTATTCCTTCTATCCCTGTCTCCTTGGTAAATTTTAGATTAGGATTAAGAACATATCCTCTACAAATTTCTACGTATGCACCTAAATAGAGGAATAAGGAACCAACCTTTAATCTGGAGAGCTTTTCCATTTTGCAAGGTCCCACACCTTGGGGAAAGTTCAATGTTATGCAATCACACTAAATGAGTCACCTTGGGAAAGCATATTTTTAGAACTCCTTTGGGGGTGCTATGATTTTGAATTAACATAAGGTCCTCCATTGTTCATCAATACCGCTTATCTTGCTAGACACACTTGTGATCCCCAATCATTTATCCCATCCAAATCTAAAAAATCTCATCTAAACACTTTCGACATCCTTCACATTTAACTCATTGGGGAACAACTTTCCCTCGCTCTTGAGCATCCCAACCGTACAACTCCCTTGTCATTAGGGAACTCCACTCTTTGACATTATTTCTTTTATCCCATCCAAATCCAAACCAATCTCATCTAAAACCTTTCGACATCCTTTAACTCTTTCCGTTAAGGGACCGTAGGATAGAAAAGTGACAAGTGAGTATGAGAATCATCAAGTTGCCTTTCTCCATACCCAACCTCACGAGGTCATGCGAGACAGTGGTGAAAGTGGAATATATGTGGATACAGACAAAATAGTTAGGAAATCTTATATCCTCGATACACAATAATGGGATCTATGAATCCAAAGCAAAGAAGGCTCTTCTAACTTAAACTGGTGTTATGGATTGGTTTAACACTATAACTATTCGGAGGCTCCAATCAATGTCGAGCTCTACCAAGATCCTATTTGTTGGTTGTTGGACTCGTGGAAAGTGACCTGTGGGTGCTTCGTATATATTTCCAAACAAGGTCATGAAAGTGGTAGTGATAAGTGTAGTGGATTTACTTATGGATGGTTTTCTGGTCTGACCCAGAAAGTATTGGCTTGATCGGTTTCTACGTTCAACATAGAAAGTTGTGTGATGATGTCCGGCGGGAGCGGTGAGGATCTAAATACCAGTGTACATAAACTGGTGTCAATGCTTAACTGACTAGCAGGCCCGTTGGGTTGTGGGACCTGAGGATCACAACCATGAACTCGTGGTTATTGTGTACCTTTATGGTCATGTAAAGAATCAATTGTCTTACGAATATCCAATAGTCGGAAGATTTTTAGCTTCTATGTTTAGTATTAGGAGTTGTGTGATCTTCAGGGAATACCTCACGGGTGTCCTAGCAGCTTATATGTGTAGTCCCGTATCTATGTCGTGAGAAGGTCTCCGTGCATCGGGTCTGTGGAACTAATGGATCACAACCGAATGTTTGTTCTCTTTCGGGTTTTTGTATGGTCATGTGGATATCCTATCAAGGTAATCTATAGTTGGGTTGATTAGATCAAAATTCGTATGCTTTGTTATCTTCAATATTCAATTCTCTTAATTGTTCACTAATTTCTTGTGGATTTTCAATCGTTTGGAAGACGTGGATCCTAAGACCTTGATATATATCCGATAATGTCATGAAGAGATTTACTGGGGTATCTTGGTTTGAAAATGTAATCCCTGGGCTCTCTTGGTCCCGTAATAGTCATGCAAGAAATAACTAAACTTAACTGAATGAAAACAAACCAATTATGAAATTGAATCTACTTTAAGCTTGTTCTTTTTGTTTTTTTCAAAGATATAAACTTGAATAAATTCAAAGAGCAACTAATCTAGTAAATTTAGATAACAAGTAACTAATCTAAGAATAAAGCTAAAACAAGCAAGGTAGCTAGATGTAGCTATTTTCCTGTGCACTTGTGAGTTGATACAAATATAAATATCTAACTAGTTTGATTGAAAGACCTCCAATCTTACCTCAGAAGTGAGAAACAAATCATAGCTTCTCAGAAGCTATCATTCCCCATAACTTCCCCAGCAATATTGAAAGAAAGATTTGACTGAAAAGAAATGATTCACTACTCTATTTGGTATATTGTAACTACAACTTTGACAACTCAAACCTAGAGTTTGCATAACAGTGGAAAATCTGGTTGTATCGTAGCTTGTCCCCTCAGTGTGATTTCTTCGTTCTTTCGTGTTCTCAAGAATCCGAGAGAAAGGTAAGAATGTGATAAGCAACAAAAAAGAGAGGATATTTGAACAAAGTGGCAGCTTGGAGGTAAACCGAACAAAATGCAAGTAGGAGAGAGATAGCACAAGAGAACAGAGCTTGGCTATGTGATTCCTAGTAGGATTGTTGTAGGGATACGACAAGACACACCTAAAATTCTAAGATCTAATCTTCCTGTGATGAAATAAAACCTATAACTCTAAACATAACCAAGTTTCAAATGAACTTGATCTAGAACTGATGTTGAATTATGTTAAGCCAGTTGTTTGGAGAACAACAATGAAAGAAAATTAAACTAGAGAGATCAAGTGATCTCTAAACCAAAAAATGAAGAGCCTTGAACTGAGAGGCTGAGAACTTATGCTAAGTCTAAACTTGTTGAGACTTATTGAGGAACTTCCAAATACACTGAATAATAAAACATAGAGAGAGAGGGGCCATTTTCTTGTAAACAAGCTCAATATTTATAGCATTCTTACTCACCAGAAGGCAAGTTCAAATTGCCATGCTTTATCATTAAAAATGGAGCACTACTATTACCAAGTGGCTGGAAACTCTAAACAAAGTAGAAGTGGCTGAGAGTTACAAGTGCAACTTGATTTTTCACGTTGTTGAGTGCACGAAAGGTTCTAGAAAGTGCGGGAAGGATGGCTGCCCTGCGCAGGTAGCGGTTACAGGACCGCCGCCCTATCTCGGGCGGTGGTCATGGGACTACCGCCTGTGCAAGGCGGTGGTCCTGTAACTTAAAGACAAAAAGCAAGGAAAAAGGGGGAAGAGGTTAGAATGAAGCATGAAAAGGTTGGATAAGGAATTTTAGGATGCAAATGTATACTCAAAGCAAGATTTCTAGATTCGAACACCTTGTGAAGAGATCTGAATCATCATTGGGATTTTTCGTAACCAATTTTCGACAGTGACAATACATACAATTTTGGGTACATACATATTGCCCCCTTGGAGAAGTGTTTTAGCCATGAAGAGAGCGTAAAATGGTGGGTCCGAGTATGGCCATCCCAAAATGGGGAGAGCTTAGGAGCTATACTTGACACGTCAGTGTGTCACAATATCGTTATCCAAGTTCTCGCTATCTACAAAACGAAAAGAGGACTCAAGTGTAGATAGATAAAATAAATCAAAAAATAAATACTAAATTAAAATGAAATGAGGACTTACCATTTTCCTGAGATAAGAACTTACCTCTGTCAAGCGCTCCATCTCTGCGTAAAAACACTCAAAGCAAAGTTAGAATACTATATATATAAAAACGAGCTCATTTTACTATTCATTTGTGCATATCGATTTGGTAATTTTTGAGCTCTAGGACCCACAGTAACCATTTTTGATGAGAGTACAGTCAAAACATTCATTGTGAGATCGTGATCATGCCTCCGAGAGTGGGAGATCGACCCACGAAGTCTCAAGTTAGTTTTTCTCAATTTATTGTTTTTGAACCTAAAATATAGAAATGATGAAATCTTTGTCTTGGGGGATCATTTTTGAAAATGTTAGAGTTAAATGAGTCTCTAGGGGCAGCCCATAGGGTAGGTTTTTATTTTATCAAAAATGGTGTATTTTTGTCTTTTTAAGTGTTTTTAGGGCTTTAGGGGCATTCGTCAATTTGGGACAGGACCTCCACCTTGCACAAAGTGGCGGTCATGGGACCACCGTCCGTGATGGTGGCGGTTACTAAAGACCACCACCCCATAAGGTGGCGGTCACAGGACCACTGCCTTAGAATGCGGTGGTCACGGAACCGCCGCTCCGCATAGGACGACGGTTCTTCAAACGAGAATGTAAAAAAGATGTATTAATTAATTATTTTTGCATTTTTGACATTTTTCCATGTTTTTGATGAGCTTGTCTATTGGATTATGTTACTAACTTGCTCTTTTTCTCTGTTTTGGGTGGATGCAGAAGGAGGAGTATATACAATGGAGTAGAGAGAGGGAGTGTGATTGGCTCCCAAAGCAATGTTAGACGCACTGACCTAGACAGAGCGAGACACTTTGCAGAGGGCCGGTATTTGGAGGATTTCACAGGTTCCTCATTTTTGCCTACTAGTCACATATTGTGTGAATTATTCTCATACTTGGGATGCGACTTTGGAATAAATTTTGATTACAGTGTTAGGGGTGAGTGGACTATCATCCTAGAGGACATTTATCACATACTGAGGGTTCCGATTCTTGGGAGGCGGTTGTCTCTTAAGACAACATGATCCAGGTCTCAGATGGTTCGGTGGGCTACCTACATGGGAGATGATGTTGTCTCCTTAGGCTCAGAACAAGGGGGTGAAGGTCCATTCCATTTCTACTACTCCAATCCCCACCATCCGTAAGCCCATTATGGGTATCTTGGCCTCACGGTTGATTGGGGATAAGAGAGGGGATACTCTACTATATTGCTGGTCTCTCGTGATTGCACAAATTGAGGCTCATGGCCGTATTTACACTTGGGAGCAGAAATTCTTGGGACCACTTACCATGACTTATACAGGGTGTCTGTGGTACAAGGGAAGTCATTGAGGCACCCTACTCTGGTTATGAGTTGGGTGTATGATCGTATCATTCCTATGGGAGGGGTATACTAGCAGAGAGGATCCCGGGGGTCGTTAGCTAGGGGAAGTGAGGTGGATAGGGATGACGGTGCTAGATGCCACATCAGCCTAGTGGCTTCACTGACTACTGCAGATATGGAGGCCACTCCATATCGTGCCATGGAAATACTATGGGGAGAGGAGATACACACATTGATTGCCTATGCTCTACTACAGTCAATTGGTAGACATGACAGGAGGTTGGAGAAACACCCATTTGATAGAGTACCTCAAAAGTTTGGTCTTCTTTACATTGATATGCTTCCTCCAATGGGGCCAAGATAGTATCTTTTCGTGAGGCCCTGGGGAGGTCCTAGAGAGGATATAAAGGTTGGACCATGGTTACTCCTAGAGTTCCCATAGCAATTAGGCGGGTGGTTCGTGCTCGAGGGCGATCGGTGCTCCTCAAGCACCTTACTTATGATCTCGGGCTGCTCGTACTCATATGGAGAGGAGATGAGCCCATTGATGTGGACTCAAACTCTGAGGAGTTCACTAGAGAGGAGACTGAGGAGGAGATGATGGGAGAGGGGATTGGAGGTGGGGCTGGTGGGACAGATGAGGAGGATGATAGCGATTCTAAGTGGCATGACACTCAGGATATCTTGAGGGTCGAGAGGGTGGAGGTGAGTGTAGAGAAGGTGACCCTGATCTCAGAGGAGTTGCCTTCTCAGGACTTAGGGGGAGATGATGAGTTTGTGGCAGGACATCATTTCTTTCTAGATTTTGGGGAGGCTCGCAGCCGGCAGCACATCGATGGCAGTGTAAATCCTAGAGATCCCACCTGGATGCCAGAGATCCGAGTGAGTTACCACTCTTCTCTCGACTCTGTTATTTAGAGATGTTTAGTTGATATTTTTTGTTGTTTTGATTTTTTTGATTTCATTTTTGGTAATTTTCTAACTTGTTTATTTCTCTTTTATTTGCAGCGACTGCTAAGGGATGGTAGGATTTGATTCACCGAGTGTGTGCGGACATCTTGTTACTCTCCCTCAAGAGTACTTGGGCCAAGCTTACTGAGGATGTGGGAGAGCCTTAGCAACCGGCGAGCAAACATACCGATGTGTTTGCCCCTTTCGGAAGGTGGAAAGGTTAGTGGCCTCTCTTCATACCGAGCTATTTGGATATAGGGCTCATTGAGTGCTCGATGAGGTAGAGCCATTCTCACGGTGAGACCACACCGGTGGCCGTGATCATGAGCCCTCGGTTCATTTAGAGCGTTGTCGTAGTAGGAGCCCTAGACATGATCGTGCACCCTCCGAGGGATCCCACATGGGTTGAGAGGCCATTTGGTCTTTTTGTAGTGATTTTTTCAGATGTTTATACGAGTGTTTTTGTACTTTTCAGGCTCATTGAGCATTTTGACCATGCCTAGTGCATGATGGCATTGTATATAAAACATGATATATATATATATATATATATATATATATATATATCTTTTTGGATTCAGATCTTCCTTGTATCTAGAGTTTTTTGTGGTTTGTTTCTCATTTGTATACTAGATGCTTTAGAATCTCTATTTTTATATGCTTTTTGAATGTATGCAATGGATGACAAGTGGTAACAAATATTGAACAAAATGTTTCTCTTTTTGTTTGTTTTTGCAATATTGATATGAGATGATGCAAACTTGTTGTAATCTTGAACTTTTGGCTTCCTTGGGAAATATTCGTTTCTTCTTCTTGTTTTGGAAAAATGTGATGAATATGTAATGATAATGAGATGAACATGTCCCATTCTTAACTCCACGCAACTAGTAAGATGCGAGGGCTCAACACCAAGAGCTAGGAAGGGCGCAAGTTGTATGATTTTGAATGAATGGAAGTGATGAGAGAAAGACAAAGTATTGACAAAAACCAAATTTAGACCTACACACTTACCTTACTCAAACCTACTACATAGCCTAGAATGTAACTTACTTTCCAGTTTATCTAGACTTAGATCCATAGATGGCAACTTGGTTGACAAAATCTGGTTTTGAGGATTTGATCTCTTTGGAACTTGGATGCTTAATTTCACTTTTCACAATACACTTTGTTTTGAATTTTAAAACACTAAGATTCATTAATTTTGCGTGAATGGACCCCCTATGCCTTGCCCCATGCTACTAGTAAGAAGTATGGGCTTATCACCAAAGGCAGGACATAGGCAGTGAGTAAGGGCACTTTTCCTTTCCCAACCTCGCACCACTAATAAGAGATGCGGGCTCATCACCAAAGATGGTAGGGAAAAGAAGTGTGTAAAAATAAAATATTTTGTTTGTTTAGTATTTTGTATTCCATTTGACTTTGACATTTGTGATCTATAATTTTGGAGTATCCTTGTTTCAAAGAGATGTAAGAGGGATAGATGTGACACCAAGAAGCTTCTAGAATAGACCGTAGGTAAGAACATCTTAACCTAGTAGAAGAAAATGAGTATGACCAAGTATGCAAGCCTTGGTATGGTTTTTGTCAAGATTTTGTCTATCAAATTGATGAGATGATTTCTTAATCATTTGGTGATATCATGAAAATTGAAGAGATATGATTTGAATACTTTTTGCCAATATTTTCAGAAGCTTGTAATAAATTGCTTAAGAATAAGTTCCTTGACTACAACATTTATGAAATGAGTGAACAAAATGAATTAACTAAATGACTAATGCAATGCAAGTTAACATAATATACAAATGGTGATGCTGATCACTTATGCGTAAAACCGTTTAAGATGTAAGGAATTGATAGTTTCATTAAATTCCTCACCTTCTAGTGTGCTCAAGAGATGCACTCATTTTCATAGTCCTTCATGACTTGATATGGGCCTAGCCATTTAGGCTGGAATTTCCTTCCTTCACCGGTTTTCTTATCAATCCGGCTATCTAGTCTTAGAACAAGATCACCTTCGTATATTTCTCATTCGTAGAATTTCTTGTTATATGCCGACACATTCAGGTCGGCGTAAGCTCTGTGAATTTTCTCGGTTTAATCCTAGCCTCATCAAGGCTTTCTAATTGAGAGAGTCGTGCCTCTCTATAGGCTTCTTCTCCTAATATCCCTTGTAATAAGATGCAAAGGCTAGGTATTTCAACCTCTATTGGTAGAAGCTGCTCAGCCTACAAATACCAACGAGAAAGGGGTTGCCCTGTTGGTGTTCTTATTGATGTTCGATAGGCCCACAAGGCTGGGTATAGCTTTAAATGCCAATCTCATTTGTTCTCCTTAACTATTTTGAGGAGAATGGTTTTTAACATTTTATTTGTGGCCTCAACCTGTCCATTGGCTTGGGGGTAATAAAGAGAAGCGTGTGATGGTTTATCTTGAATTTACTACATAGTTCACGGACTTCATCATTCTTAAAGGACGTTCCATTATCTGAGATAATGACTTGTGGGACACCGTACCTACAAATGATTTGATTTAGAATAAACTTAGCAATTATAGAACCTGGTACGGTGGTGAGAGGCATGGCCTCTACCCATTTTGTAAAGTATTATGTGGCCGTGATTATAAAGTTATGGCCATCTGTTGACGAGGGAGAGAATTTCCCTATCAAGTCCAAGCCCCATGTGGAAAAGGGCCAAGGGGTTATGATTAGTTGCAGAGCCTATGCCGGCATGTGAATCTCATGGGAGAATTCTTGGCATTTGTGGCATTTATGCACAAACTCTACCACATCATGTTCTAGGGTGGGCCAGAAATAGCCCATCCGATGTATCTTACGAGTAGTGGCATGGCCACCAAAGTGGCCTCCACATACCCCGCTATGGGATTCGTAAAGAATCCTTACGGATTCTTCCGTGTCAACACATCTTAACAACATCCCGTCAAAGGCTCTACGATAGAGCACTTGTTCTAAGATGACGTATTTAGCAACGATAATGCGTAACCACCTTCTTTGTTGGGATGTGGCCCCTTTTAGGTATGTGTGGTCCATGATGAAATTGATTATGTCGGTGTACCAAGGACATGTAAAGATAGGAGGCCTAGTTTTGATAAAATATACACACTCATCGGGGAAGTCTAGATCTACCAAATCACCTCCATTCAATGGATTGTCAGCCAACCAATCTGCAATGATTTGTCCCTTAATAGATTTTTGGTTTACAAATGTTAGCTCAAATTCACCCATTAAGGTTATGAAATGTCTAGCCTTTTTAGACAAAGACCCTTGCGTGAGGAATGTCCGCAAGTGATCTGTTTTGACGATCACCCTTGTTTCTTGATTCAACATGTAATGTCTTAAGCGTTTTGTTGCAAAGACTATGGCAAGGCATTCCTTTCTACCTATGTGTAGTGTGTCTCATAGTCGAGCAACGTCTGAATAATGAAGTAGATTACACGTTATTTTTTATCATCATCTTCTTGAGCCAACATGCAACCTAATGAGATGTCAGTAGCCCATGAATACAAGATCAAAGGATGATCTGGTCTAGGGGCATTAGTGTGGGAGGAGACAACAAGAAGCGTTTAATCGCTTTCAAGGCCTTAGTTGCATTCATTAGTCCAATCAATGTTATAATCCTTCTTTAATAGATTTTGATTGGATGGACAACAAAACTTAAGTCTCAGGATGAACCTTTGAATTGCATCGAAGTTTCCGAGAAATGATCTAATACTGAGACTCGTCTAATGGTGGAATCATTTCAAGAATAGCCCAGATTTTGGCTGGGTCGACATCAATCCCTCGTGATGATATAATGTAACCTAGAAGCTTTCCTCCCGTTAAACCAAATACACATTTCTCTAGATTCAATGTGACACCATATTCGATCAATCGTGAGAGAATGATACGGAGCACTTCGGGGAGATCACAGTGCTTTTTGGCCTTGGCCAACAAGTCAGTCATCTGTAAGATTCCATGATCTTATGAATAAGGTCATGGAATATATATGGCATTGCCTGTTGGTATGTAGCGCCAACATTTTAAAGACCGAACGACATGACAACATAAAAGTAGGTTCCCAGGGAGTTATAAATGTGGTATTGGCTTGATCTTCCTGGATATTCTAATCTGATTATACCTTGAGAACCCATCCATGAGGGACAACAACTCAAATCTAGTTGTTGCATCAACAATAACATCGATGGATGGTAAAGGGAAGTCATCTTTGGGACAAGCTTTGTTAATGTCCTAAAATTCTATGCAAATGTGTATCTTCCCATTCTTTTTGAGAATGGGGATGATATTGGATACCCATTGTGAATAGTTGACTAGTTTGATGAACCCCACTTGGAGGAGTTTCATCACTTCCTCTTTCACCATGAGAGCCACTTTTGGCTTCATTGGTCTTGAATTTTGCTTGATTGGCTTTGCATCTGGTTTGGTGACAAGATTGTGTACCGCGATATGTGGTGCAATTCCGTCATTTCTTTGTAACTAAATGCAAAATCCTTTTGATGTTCTTTGAGGATCTGAGTATGTATTTCTATCTCCTCTGGAGTTAAAGAGGATCCCAACTTCAAAATATTTGGTTCTTCCTCTGTTTCGATATTTATGTCTATGGTTCCTTCGATTAAGGAGGCGTTTCCCTCCTCAAACTCGGGAGGGGCTGGGGGTAATTCCAAACTCCCTTCATTCTCCACCTCGTAGATTTTGAGATTATCTTATGGGGGAGATTCTATCATGGGATTTCCAAAATAGGAAGAGGAGCATGGGATTAGAGAGAAATCAACTATGGAATGAGTGAGATGTAACTCTGCAAAGGCGTTTAGATATTCAAGGGTTGCCTTATCACTATCAGAGTGATCTAAAGTAGACTTATTCTCAACTTCCACATGTGTTGATATCGGGATTATTGGTACTTTGTGAACCAAAGGTTTAACACGTATTGATACCATGAAATTAGTATTTCCTAATTCATTGTTGGAGTGAATCGGGAAGCTAAGGTTGCTACAGAATCAGCGAGAAGGTTTTGTTCTCATGGGATTGCTTCAATTGATATGAATTCAAATCCCTTCATTAGTTTTAGTACCGCCATTTTATAGAGTTACAGCAAATGTTCAGCCCTAGTCTCATATACCTCTGATAGTTGGTTTGCAACTAATTGTGAGTCTCTCGAGTACTGATATTACTAATGTCCATCCTTTTGGCAATGATAAGGCCAAGAAGGAGGGCTTCGTATTCAGCCCCATTGTTTGTGCACTTGAAGTTTAATTTGAAAGTGAAAGGTAGAACCTTTCCCTCGGGTGAAGTAAGGATCACACCTGCCCCAACACCGAAATGACATTTTGCTCCATCAAAGTGGAGAGTCCAATAATAATTTGGAAAAATGGAAGTTGGGACACCCTTAGTCTCTACTTCCTTGTCTCAGTTACTTCCACCATACAAACTTCATCCGCAGGTATGGAACCAATTCCTAGGGTATGTCCTATACCCATATAATCAAATGGTAGGAGAATAGGTAGATCTTTCTCTAGTAATTTGACAATTTTTGTAGTGGTTCCTAACGAAACTGTTTTTATAGTGATGGACTCATCTTTGATTATTGGGATGCCTTTGATTAAGTTTGTGACTTCTAGTTCTGTCGTAGGCACCACTTTGCTTCTGGGTTTGTATTGACTAGTTTGTTGAGCTGATTTGTTGGGAGCTCAAATTCAGAATGGACGCCTGGTCTTTTCTTCAAGTCTACTAGGTGTATGTCAAAGGGTTTTGGGTCACCTTGTGCTACAAAGACCTTTCCTAGGTGTAGAAACCTTACTTCTTGAAATAACATGGAAGGGATTTCCTTCATGCGATGTATCCAAGGGCGACCGAGAATCATATTATAGTTGGTTTCCGATCTATAATATAAAATTCAATGAGGATTGTTTTGGGCCCTAAAGTGACTGGTAGCACTATAGTCCCGATTGAAGTTGCCTTGAGACTATCATAGCCCCTTAGCGTGTTTCGTGTCGAAGAACAATTCATTTCTCCATATCCTAGATTTTGAAGAAAAGTGAAGGGGACTATGTTAACTACTGCCCCATCATCAATCATTACACGCTTGATGTAGTTTTTGTAAATCCAAACCTACAAGTGTAAGGGTGGATCACCTCTACGTGAAATTTCGGCATCTATTTACATTTTCTTATGTGAATATAAACTCGGATCCCTATCGGCTGCCCGGAGGGTAGACGTCAAAGTCTACATGGTTTACTTACATTTCAGGGGGAGGGGTGATGTTGATGAGATGACCGAGACCTAATGCTTCTAAGAGAGCAGCTCTATGAGCAGGAGAGTTCTTCAACAAATCCAAAAAGGAAATGTGAGAGAAGGTCTTTGTTAAGTCATTAATCAAATCATAGGCACCTACTGGTTTTATTGGTGTTTGCTGAGTGTTGTCTGGTATTAGTGAATAGGTTGGAACTGGCTGAGAAGAGTAGTCCTATGTTCTTGTTATAGTTTCTACTGGCAACTCAGTGTCTAATTCTACCAATCCAACTATCTTGGCTTGTGGTCGAGTTCCTAATTGGGGTGCGACCATTGGATTTGATGAAGTTGAAGCTTCATGGTTGTTGTTCCCCATTATGACACCTTTGTTTGTTCCACTTGGATCTAACCCATTGTTGCTAGAATGATTCGGGAGAGGATCATTGAAAATCTTGAGAGGTGCATTTTGAGGAGAAACCGATCCCTGGTAGGTATTTGGTGTGGTTGGTATAGAATTTTCTAGAAACATATCTATAAAGAGTTGTCTTTGATCTTCTTTGGTAAACATTCCAAGAATTTGTTGTAATCGTGGAAAGTTCTAGTATCATGACCTCGGATTTTATGGAAGCCGCAGTATAAATTGGGATTATAGTTCTATGGTCATTGGTTTAAATCTTGTTGTGGCCCAAAGTTTCGATTGGGTTGTTGATTGTTATAATTGTAATTTTGAGGTTGTTGCCTTTGGTTTTGGTTTTGATATCCATCTGGGCCCGGGAAGGGCCTTGTGATTGGATTTTTGTTGTTGTTGTTGCTTTTGTGGAGGATGATTGAAATCCACCACATTGATTGCTGGAGCAAATTTATTACTGCGTTGATTATTAGTAGGTGCCGGGGTGTTCACAACATTTGGCTCTTTTGACTTGATCAGTGACTCCATCTATTGTAACCCCATGGTTTTTGTTAAGGATCTTGGGTCCTTGATTGGTACTTCCCATATTGGGATAAGTCGTAGTATTTTGATTGGGAGTGACTAATCTCCCATTTGTTCCATAAGTTTTACGACCACTATCTATCGCCGCTTGATCTATTCTTAGAGCACTCTCAAGTACTTCATCATAAGTTCTTAGAGGGAACTTCTAGACTTCTTCCTTTATCTCTCTGCTGAGAGAATGAAGGAATAAATCACATAGTTCCATCTGATCCATGTTTGGAGCACTTGCTGAAGAGTAAAGGACTGTATGCCATCTTTGAATGAAATGGGCAACAAACTCATTGTGCTCTTGTTTAATGTGTAAGAATTCCCGATGCCCATTCTTAATAGTTTGTTCATGTCAAAATTTGATGAATTCTGACACAAGTTGTTTGAATGAATGTATCGAGGCTTTAGGTATTCTATAATACCAATCAAGGGCGATGCCTTCTAAGGTTTTAGGGAATATTTTAGCAACAACCGCATCCCAAGGGAGAAGTTCTCGAATGGCTGTGGCATAGGCCTTAATATGAGCATTTGGATCTCCCTCCCCTTGAATTTAGGAAAATCGGGAAGAGGTCTTGGAAGCATGATGCTTCGTACGGTAAAATCTAAAGGCTCTTTTAGATATTCTGAGTAAGTCCCTACCACATAGGTTTCAACCATAGATGGTGCATGTTGAGGGAGTGGAGGTGGAATGGGTTGTTGATATGGCATAGCATATGTATTTACAGGGGCATAAGGAAACCCCTGTGGTTGAGTGAACATCCCGGAGAAGAGAACATATCTCCCTGTGGTGATTTTGAATAAATGTTTAAGTAGGGAGGAGCATTGCTCTGATATGGATTATTTGACACCAAACCGGGAGGTATCATATTTTCAACTGGAGCAACATTTGAAAACATGGTTCTAGTTGGTGTTTGTTATGGATAGCTATACGATTGTTGAGGAGGCATGCCTAATGTGCCTGTTCCCATAAGGAGGTCAACCTGGCTAGGATGATGTAGAGGGTTAGGAGTTCCTGCTTGCCCCAAGTGTGAAGCTTGATTTTCTTGAGAAAGTTCTAGCCCTCTAACCCTTTCAACTAAAGCCGAGATGACTTCGATTGGTGACGATACAAAGTGTTCTGTCATGGTAGTTGTTGTGGCACCCCTTGAGGTTTCCGAGGGGTATGATACCCTGCTATGAATTGATCGTTATTCCGCCAAGCCTCACCAAGCGTATTCTCCATAGGTGGAGGAATGGGGTGTTTTCTTAGAGCAGGTATCGTGTTGTGTTTGAAAATTCCTATAGGTGGGTACATGTTTTGGAAGCGTTGTTCACTTCTAGCATAGTGTGCTAAGTACTCCTCATCCAAAAATGGGAGTGGATCTGACTGCCTACTGATTTGTGGTCTAGATAAAAATTGAGGAGATGAAATGGATTCTCTAGTAAACATCATATTGTTAGAGCCTGAGGGCTCCGGTTGTTGTGTTTGTGTAAGTTGGTCCAACTCCTCAATTCGGAATGAAGAACTAGAGCTAGTTCTTTGAGGAGGAGTTTGTGATGACAAGTAGTTACTTGAGTAGTTATCAGCCCATGCAGAAAGCGAGGGTGATTGTTGTCTACTTGTCTGACCATAATATGCTTTGAGACCTAAGAGAGGTCTACCGTATGTGTCATATCCCAACATATTTGGGGGTATATAAATACCCTGCAGAATAATGGGAAAGAGCGAAGGTGGATGATAGAAATGGAAATGAAAAAGGAGTAGTTGTTAGTTTCACGTCGGGTTCACCAATTTTGTATGATAGAAAAGTGACAGGTGAGTATGAGAATCATCAAGCAACCTTTCTCCATACCCGACCTCCCGAGGTCATGCCGAGACAAGCCAATGAAAGTGGAATATATGTGGATACGGACAAATTAGTTGGGCAATCCTATATCCTCGATACGCAATAACGGGATCTATGTGAATCCAAAGCAAAGAAGGCTCTTCTAACTTGAACTGGTGTTATGGATTGGTTTAACACTATAACTGTTTGAGGCTCCAATCAATGTCGAGCTCTACCGAGATCCTATATGTTGGTTGTTGGACTCATGGAAAGTGACCTGTGGGTGCTTCATATATATTTCCAAACAGGGTCATGAAAGTGGTAGTGAGAAGTGTAGTGGATTTAAGAAACTTATGGATGGTTTTCTAGTCTGACCCAGAAAATATTGGCTTGATTGGTTTCTACGTTCAACACAGAAATTTGTGTGATGATATCCGGCAGGAGCAGTGAGGATCTAAATACTAGTGTACGTAAACTAGTGTCGATGCTTAACTGATTAGCAGGCCCATTTGGGTTGTGGGACCTGGGGATCACAACCATGAACTCGTGGTTGTTGTGGACCTTTTATGGTCATGTAAAGAATCAATCCTATCTTCCGACTATCCAATAGTCATAAGCTTTTTCATCTTCTATGTTTAGTATCAGGAGTTGTGTGATCTTCTTAGAATACCTCACGGGTGTCCTAGCAACTTGTATGCGTAGGCCTATATCTATGTCAGTGAGAAGGTCTCCTGCATCTGGCTACGAAACTAATGGATCACAACCAAATGTTTGTTCTCGTTCAGGTTCTTGTATGGTCATATGGACATCCTATCAAGGTAATCTATAGTTGGGTTGATTAGACCAGAATTTGTATGCTTTGTCGTCTTCAATATTTAATTCTCTTAATTATTCACTAATTACTTGTGGATCTACAATGTTTGGAAGATGTGGATCCTAAGACCTTGATCTATATCCGCTAATGTTGTGTAGAGATTCGGCTGGGGTATCACTGGTTCGAATATGTAATCCCTGGGCTCTCTTGGTCCCGTAATAGTCATGCAAGAAATAACTAAACTTAAACTAAACACAATTATGAAATTGAATCTACTTTAAGCTTGTTCTTTTTGTATTTTCAGAGATATAAACTTGAATAATTTTAAAGAGAAACTAATCTAGTAAATTCAGATAACAAGTAACTAATCTAAGAATAAAGCTAAAACAAGCAAGGTAGCCAGATGTAGCTATTTTCTTGTGCACTTGTGAGTTGATACAAATATAAATATCTAACTAATTTGATTGAAAGACCTCCAATCTTACCTCAGAAGTGAGAAACAAATCATAGCTTCTCAGAAGCTATCATTCCCCCATACTTCCCGAAAATATTGAAAGCAAGATTTAACAAAAATGAAATGATTCACTACTCTATTTGATATATTATAACTACAACTTTGACAAATCAAACCGGAGTTTGCATAATAGAGGCAAATCTAGTTGTATCGTAGCTTGTCCCCTCAATGTGATTTCTTCATTCCTTCGTGTTCTCGTGAATCTAGAAAGGTGAGAATTGGATAAAGCAGCAACAGAGAGGATATTTGAATAGTGGTAGCTTGGAAGTAAACCTGAACGAAATGCAAGTAGGAGAGAGATAACGCAAGAGAACAAAGCTTGGCTATGTGATTCCTAGCAAGATTGTTGCAAGGATACAAAAAGACACACCTAAAATTCTAGGGTCTAATCTTCCCATGATAAAACAAAACCTATAACACTAAACAAAATCAAGTTTCAAATGAACTTAATCTAGAACTGATGCTAAATTATGCTAAGCCAGTTGTTTAGAGAACAACAATGGAAGAAAATTAAACTAGAGATATCAAGTGATCTCTAAACCAAAAAAATGAAGAGCCTTGAACTGAGAGGCTGAGAACTTATGCTAAGTCTAAACTTGTTGAGACTTATTGAGGAACTTCCAAATACACTGAATAATAAAACATAGAGAGAGAGGGGCCATTTGCTTGTAAACAAGCTTAGTATTTATAGCATTCTTACTCACCAGAAGGCAAGTTCAAATTGTCATGCTTTATCATTAAAAATGGAGCACTACTATTACCAAGTGGTTGGAAACTCTAAACAAAGTAGAAGTGGCGAGAGTTGTAAAAAGCGTAACTTGATTTTTCACATGGTTGAGTGCGCCGAAAGGTTATGGAAAGTGTGGGCAGGACCGCCGCCCCGCATAGGGTGGCGATTACAGACCGCCGCCCTACCCCGGGTGGTGGTCATGGGACCGCCGCCTGTGGTAGCAGCCTTGTAACTTAAAGATAAAAATGCAAGGAAAAAGGGGGTAGAGGTTAGAATGAAGCATGCAAAGGTTGGGTAAGGCATTTTAGGATGTAAATGTATACTTGGCAAGCTTTCTGGATTTCGAACACCTTGCGAAGAGATTTGAATCATCATTGGGGTTTTCCGTAACCAATTTCCGACTGTACAATACATACAATTTTGGGTACGTACATGACCTTTTTACCAAATTCCACCATCAGGCTATATTTTTGTCTCTTTTGAGGCACCATCTATTTTGTAGTCCACCATTGTGGCTATATTTGTGTCTCTTTTGGGACACAATTTATTTCATTAAATCCTCCTTTGAGGCCATGATTTTCCTTCTATGTTTATGTCTCTCTTGGGGCATCATTTAGTTTCATCTAAATCCACCATTGTGGTCATATGTTTGTTTCCTTCAGGACATAGTTTTATTTCCTGCTTGGCTATCATCTCATCTTATTGTAACTTCACTGTCTTCCCTCTCATGGTGGTAAACCAGAGATGGAACCTCTTAATGCATTGCACTTGCGACCAATATACTGTTAGCATATCTACCAATGAGCACTTAGTTACATCCTTAGATTATTCTCGCCATCCTTAGCCCCTTCCATTTGTCATTGTAATGATCTAAATTATGTGGTCCACCTTCACTACTTTGATATGACCCCGTAACCATTACATCCGTCACCTTCTCATTATCCTATTACAGCCATGCAAAGGGTCTAGGGTGTCTCTTGTACATTCATTATCCCCTCCTAAGTGGTTTACTTAACTATTCCCACTCTCCCCATGTGAAGCTAAAATTCATGTATGCAAAAGGAAAAATCAAAGTTATCAAAAAGATCGATCCTCGAAGGATAGTTGTTCATGTAAAAAGAAAAGAAAGAAAAGCATACAAATCAAAATCAAGAGAAAATCAAAAGAGGCAAATGAGGCGAGATGAGATAGATGCGATGATAAAGCCGATACATGTGGATGATGTGGGATGTACCAAGGCATATAATGCATGGTGGTCAAATGCAGCGATGGGTGCACTTGTTTCTAGTTGTTTTGGATGCAGAGGGAGCATTACCAAGGGGGAAGAGTAGAGGGACAAGCACCCGCCCCCGGTGATGGAATATTGGAACCGATAAAGCAGAGTTTGAGTACTTATTTGTTGCTAGTTCTTTGTTTGTCACTTAGTTGTTTAATCATGAATTTCATGCATAACAACTAATGCTTGTTCATGAATGGTTAAAGGGGATGCTTATTGGTCATTGATTGTTGGTAAATCAATCTACGCATTAACGTGGAATGTACACACCTATGTTCTCATTAGAGGTGGGATGCTAGAGAGAGTAGACGTCATTAGGAGCGAGCATGGCCACATATTTGAGCCAATGGAGATAGCATCAATGACATGCACCATGTTGTTGAGTGAGAAAGACAAGGCATGTGTGGAGACTCAGAGAGCTCAAGATGCGATAGGAGGAGGATCCTTAGCACATGATGCGTTTAGACAATATGTGGATTTGTAAAGGTGATTCTCATAGTATTCACGCGAGTTATCCATTTTACGAGAGGTAGGTGGATCGACATAGAAGCCGTGACTAATACAAAGCATAGATTGAGCGGTGAAGTATCTAGTTATAGAGCTCCCACAGGTTGTAGAAAATGATAGTGATGATGATGCATGATATGTATTGATGTAGTGATGCATGGGGTTTGCCCCTAGCGATTGTATTTTGTAACTATGAGTTTTTATGATATATATATAAATGGATGATTGGTATTTTGTGTTGCATTGATCGATGGGATTTGTAATATGTTATGTGATGATCATTGTTCATATGTGATTATTTTATTTTCATGTGGATGATGATGTTCATTAGGTGTAACATCCCCATTTTAGTACATTAGAACAAGTAAATTTTTTTTTGATAAATGCTTCCTAGTTCTAAATATATAATTTAGAACTCACAAATCAAAACAACCATTCTTATAACAGTAACCATATGCAGGTGTAATGACTCTGAGTACCTCCGATCTATTCATTCCATGACTTCGGTAATCTACGATCTATTCATGAGTATCAAGAGTTGGCGTTTTATTTTAACACATCACTCTTGCGGTTCTCTTCCTAACTGGGATTGAGAATGCTCATGGTCTAAAGAACCTATCTCGAATAATTGTTACCATTATTCATCGCATCTCATCCCTTAGACTAGGTGACATAGGACAACACAATCGCACTTGATACTTTGGCCAAAGATTTGAAACATAATGCTTATGTCTCGTATTCCTTGACGGCATACTCACAATCTAGAATACGTCCTTCACCCCATTCCTTTGTTATGTAGAATGTCTTATACTGACTTCTGTCAGTCTCTCCTGCCCCAAGTTATTCACTCAGAAACGGATTAATAATATGGCAACGTTATAAGGATGCTCTTGAGAACTAGGGATACTCTGACATACTGGGTCAACCCTAGTTAACCCTGTGTGTCAAGGTACCCCGAGTCTCCAGGGGCAGCCTCATAACATGACCATGTCGGTAACCAGTCCCAGAGTAAAAACTTGTTCGAGTTTAAGGAGTAAATCTTGATGATCAATGCAAAGGGTGTCGCCATAAGTCACCTGCATTGTTGTATCTTCGAGAAGATCCTAATCTTCTCGAAGGTACAACCCTGCAATCGACTTGTGCCATCAACCTTCAAATCCGCCTCGATAAGATCTACTAAACTTTAAGGTGTTACTTACGTGGAGTTTAAATTATACTCTAAGACACTCCTTTTTAGGGTAGTCTTTTCCCAACCCCTGGGTTCCTCATCTTAAAATTGCCTTTCTTATTAAGACCCATTCCACAAAGAGAAGTTTAATAAGATTGAGGTCTCAACAAGGAGATCATTATTTCACAATAATCCTAATCTACGAAATTGGGTAGTAACCCCAAGTCTTCTCATAAGATTGCTAACTTATCCCTTTTTGGGTTTATTCCAGATCTTTAAAACTGAAATATATCTTACTTATTAGTGTTAAGATATAGTGATTTTAAAAACATTCAGTACGTTGTCTTGACTTAGATCAAGGTTAGAGAGTAACTGATTACTCTTCCCATTTAGCTTCCTGAAAGGGTTTATTTTAACCTTAGCTTCTCAAAAATCAGTGATCTAAATTACAATTAGCTTTAAATAGATCATAATAGAACTACTAAACAATCATAAGTATTCAGTCACATAACCTTGCAAAGCTTACTTAGATAATCACAAATGTCTCCAAGATATACAATAATAACAATGCTCTTAAAAATCATTCGAACCGAAGAAGATCAATCCCTCATGATACGAATGCAACACATAAGTAACAAATACCTCATTCCATTCATTTCTAAGCTATACAAATACATTTTATGCATTCAGCATATTGGATACAATACTCAACAGCAAAAGAACATCATTCTTCAAGTAGTACATTTAGAGAATCAAATTGAAATTCATCATAAAACCAAATTAAACGATCTGATCATCATATCAGATCTGCGTGCCTTTACCACTTACGGCAACCATCTGCAAAAATTGTCAACACGGGTCAGTTCGGTGAACTGAGCATGATAAGCACTAATTCTTAAAACAATTGCAATCCACCAATTGTTCTCATTAAACAACCTGTTTAAATGAAATCATTTATTCAAATTCCAAACATAAGTCAGGCTATTCATCTTATATGTTAGAGACTAAGAACAAATGAATACAACCAATCTAAGACAACAAAACTCCTACAAAATTGTTTTTAACAATTTCTCAAGGCAATTAAAACATTCAACAAGCTCACTGTCTTAATTCTTTTATCATCATAACACATTTCAATGGTATTGACAAGTATACCCATTTATACAGCAACACACATTTTATACCAGTTTCTCCATACAATAACTCAGTTTATTCTTGTTATGCCCCTACCATAGAGATCGCAAAAGGATGCAAGAAGAAAGCACACAAGTTTTCCTGTCTAGGAGAGAGAGAATTTTTCCTATTCCATTTACCATATACATCAACATATAAATTACAGTCAAGAAGAAAGAACAGGGTCCATCAGAATCCTAAATCAATAACATTCTGGACTGTACCGACTCCTTTAGTTTTATACATATTTATTTACGCCTGCGACTAAACAGTCCGGGATTATACAACATGGGTGTAAATTAGAAGTCGTTTTCAAGAAGAACAATCACAACCAGGTCCTCACAGGAGCCGAGTTCCATACCAATAAATTTTCCTCAAGGTTTCATTTGAAGTCGAGTTACTACAAAATATAACAGGGTATCAACAAAGTCGAGTTGATAAAGAAACCCCAACCTTTAATTCCTCAGAATCGAACTGAACATAACACAACGATAATAAGAAAGAATCAAAATGATATGCATGCTCAGCGAGGGCTGAAATCGAGAAACGAGCCAACACGCAGCATATCATGGATTCCAACAGTGCCAAATCCAACCAATACTTATAATCAAGGTTTAAATTGAAGTTGAATTCATATGACAACAATTCAAGAATCCTAAAAGTACTCACAAAGAAACTTCTACAGAAGTTACAACATAAATTACCTTTCAATGACTCCATCGAAGTCAATATCATTTAGTATTCTTAACAAAACAACAACATTCATAACCAAGCTTGACAGAAGTTTGAAATACTAGATACATTTCAAGGACTCTCACTGAGTCAATACCGACCGTATTCATAACTGAGCTTACACAGAAGTAGAAACACCAGTTACCTATCAAGGACTCCGACTGAGTCCATAACAACAGTATTCACAACTGAGCTTATACAGAAGAGAAAAACATAATATACGCTTCAAGGATTCAAAAGGAGTCGAACCCATGTAGTATTCTTCAAATAAACTTCTACAGAAGTAGAAAGATACAAGATACATATTAAATTCAAGAATTCCAACTATATCAATAACATACAGTATTCACGACTGAACTCCTACAGAAGTAGAAACGTATGTTACTTTTCAAGGACTCAAAAAGGAGTCGAACCCATTTAGTATTCTCAATTAAACTTCTACAGAAGTCAAAAATACTATCTATTCAAGGATTCCAACAATATCAAAAACATATAGCATTCACGACTAAACTTCTACAGAAGCCAAAACATACTATCATTTCAAGAATTCCAACAAAGATCGCTTCAACAAGAGTAAAAGCAAGGCTTCAGGAAGTCGATATCAACCAAGAAAACTTTTCATGGACTCTAACAGAGTCAATTCCTAGTACATTATCCTCTGGGCAAGCATTTCTACGAAATCTAACCGAAATGCAAAACACAAACAAGATAATTCAACCGTATGAAACAAAATGTACACCCAAAGAAGGGTTCGATCAATAATCAACCAGATGAAGATACAAACAAACTAATTCATACAATGCTACCATAAAAACCAATCGACCAAAAATCATCAATCAAAGAGTTGT
This sequence comes from Taxus wallichiana var. yunnanensis, assembly GCA_018340775.1. NCBI lineage: Eukaryota > Viridiplantae > Streptophyta > Pinopsida > Cupressales > Taxaceae > Taxus > Taxus wallichiana. Next base: position 964,010,579 of record CM031235.1, on the reverse strand, counting down.
TCTAATGAAATCATTTGAAGGAAAGCAAGATTTTTAAAAGTTAGGGCCTAACATGCCTGGTAATGTCGCTTAAAAATCTGAAGAAGACCCTCCGAATGAGCTCGAGCCTTTCTCTTCTTCCACGTTAGATTCAACAACAATAATTTGTTATTTCCATGCCTTATAAACTTTCCTCGACAGGAGAAAAGAGCTAGTTATTCTCATAGTTTCCATGCAACACCATGTAGATCGGTTCAAGAACCTTGATCAAACAGAGAGAAAATCTGAGCGCATGGAAAACCAAACAACCAACTAGTTTTCCATTTTGCATGCCTTCCCGAGAAATACGCACTGAAACCGATTTCCTTAATTGCATTAACTCGAAATTTCCGGTCAATCTCCACCACCACCAACCGCCATAGTTGGTGATGGAAAACAAACCAAAGACCATTTCAGATTTGGCGACTCGCCACGCCCGGATTTCACTAGCCGTTTGAAACTTCCACCAAATCCCTTGTCCTTCATACTTATCCATCTCATTTAATGCCATAGAAACTACCGCCCATGGCTCGCACCCCTTCATAGGTCCCTTTCATCCATGATCATTAGTTAGGTTAGAAACATAGGTTAGACCTTAAGGTGATACTTAGTCTAACCTCCTTAGCGCTAGGTCACTAACCTTAGAACATTTAGCTTATAGTTTAGGGCTAGGTTAGATTAGCACTAATCCAACCCATAGGTTATAGTTTAGGTTTAGGTTATTAACCTTAATAGAACCAGTCTAGGTCTAACAAATAGAATCGTTCAGTATAAGAACCAACAGATATACATTCCCGAAATGGATTCAATCCAGCCTTGATAATAAGCTAGCAATAAATATATCAGAATTTATTACCTGGCTCAAGGTCTAGACCTTCCTGATATTACGATATCGGGAACCAATTCATTTAACACGATCAGCCTGAGTTAGACTCCGTAATTGCTTATTCAACACATTCGCACTCGTAACCTTCGTAAGGTCTATAATTTTGTTCATCCCGAATAAACTTAAAACATTTCTGGATCAATGCCACCGATCCAAGGCCGAGTCATATAGACGGGTAAATCCACAATTCATTCTGTAAATCATATTAAACTCAAAAAGTAAAATGAAAGAAATAAAAGAGTCCAAGCATATCCTCGGCTCACCAAAGATCTTCAAGAGCAAAGAAGATACAATCCATATCAAGCATGACTTCCCAATCAAAGGAACACGTCCTTTTACGTAAGAAATCATATATCAACACTTGAATGCTCGTGGAGGAAGTAACAATAGTTCGTGAGGTTACATTAGGGCATAGATAAAAAGTGATGAAAAATTGTATTATATGCCCTAATAGGGTAGATGGTAATAAATGCATGTGTATAATGAATGATGTGAAAGATAAATGTTAAAAATGATAAGATAAGTGTATGTAATCGTGTGTGTTAGTATGATTAAGAGGGGGAATAATAGTGATTCCCCAAAATATGTGTATGAGGATGAGGTTACCCCTCAAGAGTCATGAATGAGCTATAGGACATGAGTGTGTCATCGGGAAGTGGTTGATAATGTACACTAGATAGATATTTCGATGAAACGTGTAAGCAGAAAAGATGTAGCGAGATTCTTATTATAACAGCATCCCTCAACGCTTATGTAAGAACACGAGTGCCTCATTTCGGGTGATGAGGTGAGTGGAATCACCTACTAGAGATTAAGTGGGTACAAAGTGGTCGGGAAACATGTGAAGTGGAAGAATTATGAGTATATGAACCAGACTAAATGTCCAATGAGATGGTGCCAATGATGGTAGATGCATGGTGGAAGTACACAGATGTCAGCCGCATTAGGAAGCCAATGTGAAGTAAGAGCACTAAGTGGTGGATGAGATGGTGCAACGATGGATGAATGAGATGGAGAACATGCATGAATGATGACCTTAGAACTAGGAGGAGGTGGATAAGTGAACTAAAGTGAAGAGCACGCTTACATGGAATCGAGAAACATACCGCTCGTGGGAGCAAGAGATAAAATAAATGAAACACTTATTTTATAATTCTTTTACTAATTTGTCAAGAAGGGCAACAACAATCATTATCATGATGGCTATTGATGTGGCGATAATAATTATAATAAGGATGATCACATTGTCGTATACAAGCGTTTATGAGAGGGATGATGGTGATTGAAGGCAGTGAATCAACTCGCTTATCAAGCAAAGCACACAAAACATCACGTGAGGCTTAACCAACATGTGAAAAATGTAATGGTTCATGAATAGGAGATACAGAAGCCTTAGGATGAGACCGATGATGGAGGAGATGAAATGTGTCAGGCAATGGAGTAGACTGCAAACTTTCTTGCAAGGTGGAGGAGATGGAGACTTTGGAGGATGCTTAACAGATGGAAGAGGAGAAGAATTGAAGATGATGTAGTGGTAATAAAATAGCAAGAGGATCTATAACATGTGTAGCAATTAGATCTTATTCTAGATCAACGAATTTTATAGATAATAGTAGGGTTTATTTTAGAGGCAAATATTCATGAATAGGAAAATATTAGGAATTTTTACGACCATTTGTGAAAGCATGTGTTCGCCAAAATTTTACATGTGCTAAAACATTTTGAATATAATTTTGCCTTCGTGTTTCCACTAAGGGCCGACCAATGTTAGTATATTCACCTTCATGTTATAACATACTATTATATATAGGATTAATTCACCATAATATAGTAATACAATTTACTTTCAAAATTTAGTGATAAGCTTGTGAAAAAATCCAAAGTATAAGCCAAAAGCCAAATGAATAAGTGAAGAGGTGTTGAAAAAGTGAATTGTTTATCTCACAAGTTTATTTGTAAAAGTGTTAATGACAAGTAATATTATTTTATGTTTTCGTAGTTAATGTGACTATGTAATGTCCAAAGAGTAATGGCTAACATGTTACCGACTAGTAATAGTTATTTGTGTTACCGCTCGGTAACATTATTTTTTGTTTTCGCTCGATAATGTTTGTTTTACCGTCTGTCACAAGTATTCATTTGTGTTTTCGTTGAATAGTGTTAGGTTGTGTTACCGTATGGTAGCATTAAGCTGTGTTTCCATTCCGTAGCATGATCTTTATTTTTCGTAATCTTGCATTTATTTTTTACAGTATCATATTTGAAACTTCTATATTTTTTTCGCATGTGCAAACTTCAAAATCACCCATACGATGGCCCCTTGTTACAAATGAGAAAAATAACTCAAGGAAAAAGAAAACGTGACATGGACATTTCAAAATATTTTAGTCAACCAACAATAACCCTAGTGGCAAGAGGTAATTTTGAACTTCTAATTATGTTAATGTTACTTTATTTTCTATTTACTTAGGAATGTTGTAATAAATCAATTTATTTAAAATGTATAATACCCTAACAATGACCTTACTCCAAATGAAATTCCCAATCAAAAGAGAGAGTAATTCAATTCAAATTGACGATGATTGGATATTCCCATTTTCCATTGTTTTCACTTACCCATAAAATGTGAAATTTTAAAAAAAAAAATTGAAATATTTGGTCTCTTTAAAAATTGTTTACCTTTGTGAAGTTCTAAGTAAGTGAAATATTCCAAGCAATTAGTCATTTTCATTGTTTTAGGTCAAAGTCCATCAGATTGCGGTAATCTCATCTTTTCAAGGAATAAATGGAACATGTTCCTTTTGGGCCTCTTGCTCCACATCACCACTCTACCCACAATGCTCTAATTATTCTTTGTACGATTTTTGTTTTGTTTTGGGGAACTAATTTCAAAGTTCTTTGTATTGTAGAACTTTTAGATATTTTTGACCCGCGAGTCCTTTTTTCCTTCAAGGCTTGTGTTTTCCGGTACACGCAGCTTGTAGCACACTAACCTACGCATCACTCAGATTACAGATATTCTAGGGAATTTGAGAACTCTGCGGCCCTCTGCCTTCCCCGCGGCCTCATTTCCCCACATCCATCA